>PVKV010036710.1:0-15462 GCA_004027835.1 Alouatta palliata
TCACTGCAACCTCTACTGCCTAGGTTCAAGCAGTTCTGGTGCCTCAGCCTCCCAAGTAGCTGGGATTACGGGTGTGCATCATCACACCCAGCTAATTTTTCGGTATTTTTGGTAGAGATGGGGTTTCACCATGTTGGTCAGGCGGGTCTCAAACTCTTGGCCTCAAGTGATCTGCCAGCTTCGGCCCCCCAAATTGCTGGGATTATAATGTACCCAGCCGAGAAGCAAATTTGCCTGTTTATTCCTAGATTTCAGCTGGATAAATGAGTGGGTGGTTATGTCATTATCAAAGGAGGGAAGACAAGAGAGGAAACAGAGTTGGCAAATTATTTGGTTCCAGACTGATTTTTTTTCAGATGTCTGTAAGATATATAGGTGAAAATATCCTTTACAAATTGCAGACTGTAATAATTTAATAAAATCTGGGACTTAGTTGAAATGTGTTGCTAAAGATGTGAGTAGTTAGTAAAATTGATGGGATAAGCCAGGAGAAGAAGATACAGAGCTATGCTATGCAGTGTGGTAGGCACCAGCCACATGTGGCCATTTTATCTTTTCTTTTTTTTGAGACAAAGTTTTGCTCTTGTTGCCCATGCTGGAGTGCAATGGTGGGATCTCGGCTCACTGCAACCTCTGCCTCCCAGCTTCAAGCAATTCTCTTGCCTCAGCCTCCCAAGTAGCTGGGATTACAGGAATGCACCATCACGCCCGGGTAATTTTGTATTTTTAGCAGAGATGAGGTTTCTCCATGTTGGTCAGACTGGTCTTGAACTCCTGATCTCAGGTGATGCCTCGGCCTCCCAAAGTGTTGGGATTACAGGTGTGAGCCACTGCACCGGGCCCATTTTATTTTTTCTAACAGCTTCATTCAGATGTAATTCACATACCATACAATTCACCTATTTAAAGCGTAAAATTCATAGTTCAATCATCACCACAATTAGTTCTAGAACATTTTATCATCCCCTAAAGAAACTTTGTACCCTTTGGCAGCACTTCCCATTTCCCCTCAACCCTTAAAATATTTTTAAAAAATGTTTAAGGGTATAGATGACTTGGCCCCTACCTGCATCCCTAACCTCATTTCTTTTTTCATAATTTTTAATATCCAAGTTCTGCCTCAGGATCTATCCCAACCTCATTTTATAACACTCTTCCTCATTTTACTTTAGCTACTGTGGCTTCCTTTAAGTTCTTTTTCTGTCTTCTCAGAGACATTGTGTTTGCTATTTCCACTAGAAATCTCAGCTGTTAGCCTGCCTGACCAAACATCATCTCCACGAAAAAGATACTCCTATTTTATCTAGAGAAGATCCTTTCAGCCCTTTCACCACACCCCAGTTGCTTTCCAGCTCATCTTACTGATTTCCTTTATAGCATTTACCACAATCTAAAATAATTTTATTTACTTATTATCTGTCTTGTTTCACATGTGCTCAACAAAGGAACAGACTTATGGTCACTGTTACCTCTACTGTTGAATGTTCAGTACTTGGCTGGGCGCTGTGGCCCAGCACTTTGGGAGGCTGAGGCGAGTGGATCATCTGTGATCAGGAGTTTGAGAGCAGCCTGGCCAACATGGTGAAACCCCATCTCTATTAAAAATACAAACAATTAGTCGGGCATTGTATCGGGTGCCTGTAATCTCAGCAACTCAGGAGGCTGAGGCAGCAGAATCACTTGAACCTGGGAGGTGGAAGTTGCAGTGAGCTGAAACTGTGCCATTGCACTCCAGCCTGGGTAACAAGAGTGAAACTCTGTCTCAAAAAAAAAAAAACAAAAGAATGTTCTGTACCTAACACATAGTACCTAACACAATAAATATTTTTTCAATAAGTGGAGGCCATGGTAAGAGAAAAAATAGTGTTTTAGGTGAACTTTAAATGGTTGAGCATGGCTGCAGTATAAGTCAGGGCCAGAGTTGATGCTGGAGAAGGAAAAAGACATTAAGAGTTTCTTATATAATTATAAGGAGCTTGCATTTTATTGTGAAGGCAAAGAAAGGCCATAAACAATTTTGAGTAAGAGGAATGGCATTACATTTGAGTTTTAAAAATTACTTTGGGCCAGGTGTGGTAACTCATGCTTGTAATTACAGCATTTTGGGAGGCTGAGGTGGGCAGATCCTTTGAGCCCAGGAATTCGAGACCAGCCTGTGCAACATGGTGAAACCCCATCTCTACAAAAAATATACCAAAATTAGCCAAGAGTTATTGCACACACCTGTAGTCTCAGCTACTTGAGGAGCTGAGGCAGGAGACTTCCTTAAGCACAGGTCAAGGCTGCAGTGAGCTATGAGCACACCACTGCACTCTAGCATGGGCAACAGAGTGAGACTCCACCTCAGGAAAAAAAAAGGCCAGGTGAGGTGGCTCACGCCTGAGATCCAGACCATTCTGGCCAACATGATGAAACCTCATTTCTTAAAAACAAACAAACAAACAAAAAAATCACTCTGGAGATGATGTGATAAATGGATTAGAGAGAAATAGATGGGATATAGTATAGGCAGAAAGATTAGTCAAGAAGACACCACAGGGATCTGGGGGAGAAATAATGGGGTACAAGAGAATAAATTAATGTAATTAATGCAGAGGCAATAGTAATGGAGAGAGGATGTAGACTCCCACATACCTCACTTACATAAGTTTGGTTTTCATATAGGAACCTGAGGAAAATATCTTGAAAGTTATTCTTGTTACACTTAGATTCTTTAAAAATTAGGTTTAGTTCACTATTTACAGATAGAGAACTCCATTCACAGAGGGAAGCAGACGGACTCAGGTGATAATTTTCTGAATTGGCCAATTGTCAAGATCACCTCGTGTGTTTGTAAAATAATTTCAGGAGGGTGGGCAAGAGTGAACTGTAGCAGGAGCGGCTGCGGGAAACCGATCTCTCAAACTCCGAATGGAGAAGGAAGAAGTTTATTCGGCCGGGGAGCCGGAGCGGTAATTTGTCCAAAGCTCAGCTTGTCTAACAAAGGAAGGTTCTGCCTTTATATATGCTTATACTTTAGATATTACACGTGGAAGAATCTTGGGTTTACATTCTTAGAAATCACATATGAAAAGGGTTTTGGTTTACAGCTTCAGGAATCACATACGAAAGGGTTCCGGTTTACAGTTTTAGGACTCACGTGTGAAAAGGTTTCGGGTTTGATCTTGTTTTAAGTAAAAACAGTGTCTTCCAGAGAGTTTCCCCAAGACCAAGCCTGCCACCTACAGGAAGGTGAAACAGGAGGCGCCAGTAGGTCAGCCTTTTCTTCTACTGAAATGCAATGTGATAGTCAAAGGGGAAGTTGATCTCAGATGCCTGAGTCTCCCTCCTCAGAACTATTTAGACATAATAATTCAGATATCTCCATAAGGCATCTAAGTAGGTTTTGGGGTATACAGATCTACAGTTTGAGAGTTCTAAGTTAAAGATTTTGGATTAATGAGCAAAAGGTACCACAAAAGCCACACAGGTGGATTAGATCATCTGGTGAGCAAGGAAAGCATATGCCAGGTGCAGTGGCTCACACCTATAATCTCAGCGCTTTGAGAGACAAAGGCGGGAGGATTTCTTGGGCCCAGGAGTTCAAGACCAGCCTCGGCTATATAGCAAGACACCATCTCTACCAAAAAAAAAAAAAAAAAAAAAAAAAAAAAAAAAAAAAAAAAAAAAAAAAAGAAGAAGAAAAAGAAAAAAGAAAAGAAAGGAGAGACCCTAGAACAGAATCTTGGTAAACAGTGACATTTAAAGGAAGGAAGACAAAGAGAACGCAATAAAGGAGGCTGAGTAGGAGTGACTAGGAGAAAAAAGAAAGCCAGGACAATGAGAAGAGAGTTACAAGAGAGAGTGCTCAAAGGTGTCTAGGCCACAGAGACCTCTTCCTGCTAAATTATGATGCTTCTGTGAAATAATACTATTACCTTAATCTAGTGAGTCCTAGAGTTAAATAATTATCAAAGTCCCTGGATTTCCTAAAATATACAGAAGCAAAATTGTTAGGATGGACCCTATGAATCTGCATTTTATTCTTTTTTTTTGCAACAGAGTCTTGCTCTGTTGCCCAGGCTGGAGTGCAATGGCGTGATCTCAGCTCATTGCAACCTTTGCCTCTCATGTTCAAGCAATCCTCCTGCCTCAGCCCCACTAGTAGCTGGAATTACAGGAAAGTGCCAACATGCCAGGCTAATTTTTGTATTTTTTAGTAGAGATCAGGTTTCACCATGTTGGCCACGCTGGTCTCAAACTCCCGACCTCAGGTGATCCACCCACCTCAGCCTCCCAAAGTGCTGAGATTATAGGCGTGAGCCACCACGCCTAGCCTGTGAATCTGCATTTTCCAAAAATCTTCCTAGATGATTCTGATATGCCGTTGGGTTTGGGAACTGTTAAACAATTAAATTTTTTTTCTTACAGAGTCTCACTCTGTTGCCCAGGCTGGAGTGCAGTGGCACAATCTTGGCTCACTGCAACCTCTGCCTCCCAGGTTCAAGCAATTCTCCTGCCTTAGCCTCCTGAGTAGCTGAGATTAAAGGTGCACACCACTACGCCTGGCTAATTTTTGTATTTTTTTAGTAGAGATGGGGTTTCAGCATGTTGGTCAGGCTGGTCTTGAACTCCTGACCTTGTGATCTACCTGCCTTGGACTCCCAAAGTGCTGGGATTACAGGCATGAGCCACTGCGCCAGGCCTGGGAACTGTTAATTTAAACCACTTGTTTGATTTGAAAAGAGAGAAATTTAATTAAAAGCAATAGAGACCTAAAAATTAAAACCTAGGGATATTATCAGAATAATTTTGATAGTTTATGTTATAACCTCTCATTGGAAGGAACAGAAGTAAGTACTCAGCTTTCCACAATTAAGCCTTATAATGATGCCATAAAAATAAACTAGGCCAGGCATGGTGGCTCATGCCTAAAATCCCAGCACTTTGGAAAGCCAAGGTGGGTGGATCACAAGGTCAGGAGTTTAAGACCAGCCTGACCAATGTGGTGAAACCCCCACTACCAAAAAGACAAAAATTAGCTGGGTGTGATGGCGTGCATCTGTAATCCCAGCTACACAGGAAGCTGAGGCAGGAGAATCGCTTGAACCTGGGAGGCGGAAGTTGCAATGAGCCAAATTCACACCACCGCACTCCAGCCTGGGTGACAGAGCATGACTCCATCTCAAAATAAATAAATAAATAAATAAATAAATAAACGAATCCCCAAAGTAAAGAATTTATAATTTTCAAACACTTTTTTAAAAAGCTAGTGAATAACAAAGAGCTAGGATTAAATAATTTATTTTTAAAAAACCTTTTCTCATAAATCTGTTTCATCAGCATATATAATAACATATATATTCTTAATTGAAGTAGAAACATGTTTTAAATTACTGGGAAAAACAAGAGTGAGATTCCAGGAACAATTGTGCCCTAAAGAAATCTGGTTTAAAAGATAGGAATGCTGATTGAACAACTGACCTGAATTGTCAATTGGAACTAAACCTTCTTCTCATTTCTCCACCTAAATAGAGGAAAACAAATACAACATATTGAGTTTATAAGTTCTCCAGACATCAAAATTGGTCCGGTTGATAAATCAAGTTAAATTATTTAATTCTATTTTCTATTCCTAAATATAATAACTAAATATTAATCACTGCTCAACAATGAATAAAGGTGGAACTCTAATTTGATCCAATTCGTTTTAAAATGTATTATTTTGAGAACCAAGTCTTTCTCATAGCTAAGTAAATGAAACTTTTGGTAATTTTTGGTGGGTTTTCTTTTTCATTTTTCTTTTTTTTTTTTCCCTGAGACAGGGTTTCACTCTTATCACCTAGGCTGGAGTGCAGTGGCTCGCTCTTGGCTCACTGCAACCTCTGCCTCCTGGGCTCAAGCAATTCTCCTGCCTCAGTCTCCCAAGTAGCTGAGACTACAGATGCATGCCAGGATGCCCGGCTAATTTGTATTTTTGTGGAGATGGGGTCTCACTGTGTTGCCCAGGCTGGTCTCAAATTCCTGAGCTTAAGCAATCCACCCACCCTGGCCTTCCAAAGTGCTGGGATTACAGGCGTGAGCCACCGCGCCCGGCCAAATGAAATTTTCTTTTAAGGAACAAGTGCATTTTTAACAGATTCTGGAACTCGGCTTGCATAGTAGTCATAATTCCTCAGTGTGGCCAGGACTCCTGCAGAGTTCATATGCTTCACATCCTTGTGGTACTGAAGAACATTCCCATGGATATCAGTTAACTTGCCTATAGAAAAACATCAATCAATCAATCAATCAATCAACCAACCAAGTTAGTGGCTAACTGGATTGTGGTTTTTCTAGTTATTACTGAGTGCCTTTTGTTTCCGTATCCAATAGTAGCCAATAAATTCTGGATAAAATAATGAGTGTCCATAAAGGTTAAGTTTTAATTCACTTGAAATTTAAGATTATAGAACAATTTTAACTAACTAAAGGATATAAAATGATTTTTTCTCTGATTAAGATTAATTTTATTTAGCATTTTCAATCTGTATTTCTTGGTATCAATTTATCTACTCCTGAGGTATTACTTTTCCTTTTGATAATACTCCATCATCACTACTCCCATTTTCAAAAATGTCTTTCTTCACTCTATTATTTAATATTAATAATTTAATTGGTAAAAGATTAAAGGATATTAATAAAATATGATTCTATTATGTTGCAGTTTCATTTCACGTCCCAGTAAGAATCGACTGTGAAGAAGTACAGTTTAACATCCTCGTCATATAATATGCTAAGCTATTGATAAAACAGTATATTAGGATAAATAAAAAATAAAGTGTTTTGTTTATTGCCATTTTTAAATCTGACAGGGATTTTAAAAGGCACTGCTTACTAAGGGTAGATGTGAACTGATGTCTATTGAACATTGAAAAATTACCTTACTATGTATTTATTTGCAATGTATTTTCAGTCAGGTTAAAAAAAAAATTCTAACTGTATGATCTTTAAAACCAGTACTGAGATATTCACCAATATTGGCTTAAAACAGACTAAGTGACACTAATGATGATGAACATTTGCTTTACAAGAAAAAAAACCCTAAAAACATTTAAGCCATGAACAGGCTGGGCACAGTGGCTCATGCCTGGAATCTCAGGACTTTGGGAGGCTAAGGTGGGAGGATTGCTTGAGTCTCTGAGTTCAAGACCAGCTTGGGCAATATGATGAAACACCGTTGCTTCAAAAAATACCAAAATTAGCCAGGTGTAGTGGCACACGCCTGTAGTCCCAGCTACTTGGAGGGCTAAGGTGGGAGGATGGCTTGAGCCCAGGAGTTCAAGGCTGCAGTGAGCCATGATCACACTACTGCACTCCAGCCTGGACAAGAGAGACCCTGTGTCAAAAAAAAAAAAAAAAAAAAAAAAGCCTATAGGCCAGGCGCAGTGGCTCACGCCTATAATTCCAGCACTTTGGGAGGCTGAGGCAGGCAGATCAGCTCAGGTAAGGAGTTTGAGCATGGCCCGGCCAACATGGTGAAACCCCGTCTCTACTAAAAATACAAAAAATTAGCTGGGCATGGTGGCATGCACCTGAAATCCCAGCTACTTGGGAAGCTGAGGCAGGAAAATCACTTGAACTAGGGAGGCAGAGGTTGCAGTGAGCCAAGATCGTGCCACTGTACTCCAACCTGGGGGACAGAGGGAGATTCCATCTCAAAAAATAATAATAATAATAAAATAAAAAGAAGGCCATAAATAAGGGCTAAACTAACTGTATGCAGATCAAAATTTGAAAAAAGAGACTATAACTGAAGGAAAACTTGCTGAAAATCTACTCTCTCATCCATCTATCACATAAGGGGTTTGGACTGAATAATCTCTAAGCTTCCCTCCAGCTTTTATATCATAAGGGTCTAAGTAAAATAATATTACTGAATTAAGGCATGACATAATTGCATAACAACTATGAATTTCCCAAAATAAAACAGACTAACCTCCCACAGCATGTAAAATAACTTCTGGAGCACAAGTATCCCACTTCTTACATCCAGGACTTGCAAATACATAAGCAGAGGCTTTGCCTTCAATCAGCTGAATAATCTGTAAGGGTAAAAATAATAACTAACCTTTGATAATTGACAGAATAATAGAAAGTCATGAAAACATTGAGGTACAGATAAGAAAAACTGTTTGTTTCTATCATGGATATTTAATCAGTTCCTCTATTAAACTTAGGTTAAAGCCTTTAGCAGATTTAAATTATACCATTATTATGAAGAAATACATAGAATAAATGCATGATAATATAGTGATATGAAGAAAATATAAAGGTCAAAAAAGCTACAAAGAGGATATCTGAACTATTTCTATATTCCAAGTTACATAAAATAACATGTTCCTTTTATTCATTTTTTTTTTAGTGTAAAAGCAATTACATTTATTGCAGAATTAATTAAAGTTTTTTTTAAACATCTAAAAAATTGACCATTATTAGAGGCTGCTCTTGGTGGCTCACTCCTATAATCCCAGAACTTTGGGAGACTGAGGCAGGTGGATCACTTGCGGCCAGGAGTTTGAGACCAGCCTGGCCAACATAGCGTAACACCATCTCTACTCAAACTATAAAAAAAAATTAGCTGGGTATAGTAGTACAACCTGTAATCCCAGCTACTTGAAAGGCTGAGGCATAAGAATTGCTTGAACCTGGGAGATGGAGGTTGTAGTGAGCCAAGACTGTACCACTTCACTCCAGCCTGGGCAACACAGCAAGACTCTGTCTCAAACAAACAAACAAAAACAAACAAACAAATCCCCTGACCATTATTAAATAAAGGACAAAGAAATATCAAGCAGTACAATAATGTATAAACTGTAATAGATCCTAACAGATGTGCAATGTGACTAGTCTAACAAGTAATTTCGTAAGTCTTGGGATCACACCTATTGCCATTTCTCTACCAAAATACAAGTTAAAAAAAAATATTTAAAGAGATTTATTCTAAGCCAAATATAAGTGACCATGGCCCATGACACCCCTCAGGAAGTCCTGAGAACATTTGCCCAAGGTGGTGGGGTGCAGCTTGGTTATATACATTTTAGAGAGGCATGAGACATCAAGAACTTCAAGTATTTAAACCTTGCTGTAGGGTTTTGGGTAAAAGGCTTTTCTTATATTTAAATCAAGCCATATTATATGTGAAGAACTGTGCTGGATATATATTTTTTAGGTGAGAGGGGCTGTGGCATTCATTATATTCTCAAAGAGGTCCTTCATGTCAAAAATTGAAGAACTAGGCCAGACGCGGTGGCTCACACCTGTAATCCCAGCACTTTGGGAGGCGGAGGCGGGTGGATCACGAGGTCAAGAGAGAGATCGAGACCATCCTGGTCAACATGGTGAAACCCCGTCTCTACTAAAAATACAAAAATTAGCTGGGCATGGTGGCACGTGCCTATAGTCCCAGCTACTCGGGAGGCTGAGGCAGGAGAATTGCTTGAACCCAGGAGGTGGAGGTTGCGGTGAGCCGAGATCGCACCATTGCACTCCAGCCTGGTTAACAAGAGCGAAACTCCGTCTCAAAAAAAAAAAAAAAAAAAAAAAAAAAATTGAAGAACTGTCCAACAAGGTTTTTTCAGAGGAAAAAGGGAGAGAGATGTGCAGGATGAGGACTTTGTTTCTCTTTTTTTCTTTTTTTTAATGAGATGGAGTTTTGTTCTGTTACCCAGACTAGAGTACAGTATCACGAGATAATGGAGTTTTGTGATTACAAAACTAACAGGAAAACAAATCATACCTGTCACTATTTCTATTTCAGTGAATACTAAGAATACATTTTAACTTTAAAATGTTTCAGACTTTATTTCAAAATACTTTTGTTGGCCTAGCACAGTGGCTCATGCCTGTAATCCCAGACCTTTGGGAGGCCATAGTGGGCCACCTGAGCTCGGGAGTTCAAGACCAGCTTGGCTAACATGGTGAAACCTCATTTATACTAAAAATACAAAAACAAATTAGCTGGGCATGGTGGTGCATGCCTGTAATTCCAACTACTCAGGAGGCTGGGGCAGGAGAATCACTTGAACCTAGGAGGTGGAGGTTGCAGTGAGCCAGGATCTTGCCATTGCACTCTAGCTTGGGCAATGAGAGCAAGACTCCATCTCAAACAAACAAAAACCCTTTTGCTTCTTTTTCTTTTTTTTTGAGATGGAGTTTCACTCCTGTTGCTCAGGCTGGAGTGAAATGGTGCTACCTTGGCTCACTGCAACATCTGCCTCCTGGGTTCAAGCAATTCTCCTGTCTCAGCCTCCCAAGTCACTGGGATTACAGGCATGTGCCACTGTACCAGGCTAATTTTGTATTTTCAGTAGAGATGGAGTTTCTCCATGTTGGTCAGGCTGGTCTTGAACTGCTGACCTCAGGTGACCCACCTGCCTTGGCCTTCCAAAATGATGGGATGATGGGCATGAGCCACTGTATCTGGCCCCCTTTAGTTTCTTAAACTCCCATTTTTCATTATTATTAGTAAATGCCTTTAGAAAACCTAAAAATAGTTGAGTATTACTTCTAATGCATAGGTGAGGAGAAATAAATTCCATTCAATTCATTAAACGTTTATTATTTACCTTTCTTGTGCTACACACACGTGTGGAATACAAACGTATCAGGCAGTACAATACATGCAGTTCCATATCACTAGAGCTGAAGTATGAGTTGCATGATGGAAGATAAGGCTTGGGAGGGTCCAAGGACCAAGATATAGAAGGCCTTACAATCCTTGCTAATAGGCTTCTATTTTAAATTGTGATGGGGAGTCATCTGAGGATTTGGGCCACAGGAGTAGTTTTGTATTTTTAATTGGAAGACTGGATTGAACAGGCAGACCACTTTGGAAGCTATTGAAACAGCTGGGTGAGGGATGATGATAGGTTTCAACTAGGGTACTAGCAATTGATACGGACAAGAGGAGACATTGGAAGTATTCAAGAAGATATGTAAGTAGGACCAGATTGATAGGAATGTGAGGGAGGAATGAAGGAGTCTAGGAGGACTTTCAGGTATTTGGCTGGATCAGTTAGGAAAATGGTCGTGCTATTAGCCAAATAGTAAAACAGAGAAAGGAACACTTCCAGAGGTGGGTAGAAAGAGGATGAACTCAAACTGGACATGCTGAATTTGAGATACCTGAGGGATGTCATTATGATGATATCCAGGGGACAATCAGATGAGAAGAGATCAGGGCTAGGGATGTAGATCAAATTGTGTCCCATTTCATAATTCTCTCAGCAGGTTGGAAACCTGGAATGGGGGAAATAGATAGGAAGTGGGCAGGCAGGCCCGAGCTTAAGTCTCTAGAAGGTCTAGGAAATAATCTAAGAGGGTTCTTGGGGAAATAAGGTCTTTGGCAAGAAGCATGAGTCTTATCCTGATGACTTTTATTAACACTGAACTCTCTCAGATTAAAAAAAAAAACTTGACTTTTAAATTTATTTTTAAAACTTAAATACTGCTGAAATGCACAAATTATAATCCTTACTCCCATCTCTTTCAACTCTTATATGATGTTTTTAAAAGTTAGTATTTCAACAACTCACTTGCATTTCAGAGCAGATGACAGATGGTTTTCATACCTTATTTCCTGCTCCTCCTACTCGCAGCACATCATCGGGGTTCATGGCAGTAACACAGTCAGTAACCAACTTGTTGCTATGGGATCGGGTAGTTGTGATAATGTGTTTCCCAGCAGGGACTTCTTTCAGCTGAAACCCAAAGGCACCTAAACCTAAAACTCCCCAGATTGTCCTCCCCAACACAGCATCTGGTCCTGCCTATGTAAACGAGTGAAACAACAAAACTTGTGATTATTTGGAGAAGAATGTTAGCCATAGATGGAATATTTCATATTAGCATCATTATTAAAAAAATAAAAACACAATAATTTTATGAAGTACAAGAACAATATCACTGACAAAGAATTTTTCCTGAGAGAATCTGGCGATTATTATTATTATTGTTCTGGTTAACAGTTTCAAAGAATGTTTGGTTATTCCCTGGAACCCTTATAAACTGATTACTATTTATAATGTATTGAAACATCATAAACTGATTACTGTTTCTCTGAATCATCTAGTGATCTCTTTGTTGTATTTGAAAATGGCCATTTTCAGAAGGTACTAAGATCCCTAGGAAATGAAATACCATGCATTGATTACTACTTTTCATTATCCAAGAAATATTAAAAAGCATGTTGCTACTGGAATAGGTATTGATGACAATGTATTTTGCTGCTATGGAGACAGGGTAACTGAACAGGCCAATACAATATTGATGAAGTAGGTATTGTCATCCTTCAAGATGAGAAAAATGAAATACGGAATAATTAAGTAACCTGGCTAAAGGCTCTAGGAAGTTTATTACCCAAAATTGGTTCATCTGTCTTCAAAGATGATATTCTTCAACACTAAATTAGACTACCTAAGTTTATTTGCCAAAATGTTGTCAAACACATCATCTTATCTGTCCTATAGCAGTACCCTGGGTGCTGTTATTGTGAAATATACTTGTGTTGCAGGTTGGGTTCCCTGGGAAGCAGACTCTGAGACAGGTGATATGTTTGTTAGGAAGTGCGCTTGGTATCAACGCCTGTTGAAGGAGGAGGGCATGGGCAGAGGGAAGAAATAAGCTGTGATGCAGGCACAAGAGCTGACCCTATGGGGAGCTGTTCCTATGGTAGCTCTGGAGCTACAACAGCCTTTCAGGGTTGTCCCAAATTGGGATGAAATAGCAGGTCTTCGAACTCGTGCAATAATCAGTCACTGGAAATGGACTTCCTTGGGAAGAGGTGTGGCTCTCCATAGATAGGGCAATCCCAAAAGAGTCTGACGGCAAATGTGGCAACAAAAGAGCCAAAGAACAGGCACTGGGTGCTCGGTATATGTTAATGTGCTTCCTCTGTTCCCAACTGCATTTACACTACAGGAGAGGCTTGGAATCTGAAAAGTACAGATGGCCTCTATTGCTGAGACTAATTCTACCCTCCTAAGAAACCTATTTATTAATGCAGTTATTCTGGGGAAAAAAAAAAAAAAAAAGGAAAGGAAACAGTGGACACAAATATTTTGAGCCCTAAAAGGTCATATTCCCTCTATAAATGAACATCTAGGCAAAAAGGATGGGTTCGAGGACTCTAGTGTCTTGGTGTGACAAATGCAATCCCAGGATACAGCTGGCTTGCCTTCTTCTGTGCTCCTGACTCTCAGGACCTATAATCCCATCACTTTGGAAGGCCAAGGCTGGCCAAACATGAGGTAAAGAGATCAAAACCATCCTGGCTAACATGGTGAAGCCCCATCTCTACTAAAAATACAAAAAAAAGGCCAGGCACAGAGGCTCATGCCTGTAATCCCAGCACTTTGGGAGGTCAAGGCAGGTGGATCACAAGGTCAGGAGATTAAGACCAGCCTGACCAACATGGTGAAATCCCATCTCTACTGAAAATACAAAAAAATGGCCAGGCACGGTGGCTCACGCCTGTAATCCCAGAGTTTTGGGAGGTTGGGGCAGGTGGATCATCTGAGGTCAGGAGTTCTAGACCAGCTTGGCCAACATGGCGCAACCCTATCTCTACTAAAAACACAAAATTTAGCTGGGCGTGGTGGCATGTGCCTATAATCCCAGCTGCTCAGGAGGCTGAGGCAGGAGAATCACTTGAACCCGAGAGGCAGAGGTTGCAGTGAGCAGAGATAACGCCCCTGCACTCCAGCCTAGGCAACAGGCAAGACTCTTGTCTCAAAAAAAAAAAAAAAAAATACAAAAATTAGCCAGGCATGGTGGCACATGCCTGTAATCGTAGCTACTAGGGAGGCTGAGGCAGAGAATTGCTTGAACCCACGAGGCGGAGATTGCAGTGAGCCGAGATTGTACCACTGCACTCCAGCCTGGGTGACAGAGCGAAACTTCATCTCAAACAAACAAACAAACAAACAAAAAACAAACTGGCTTCAATATAAAACTGGATTGCATTTCTTCATGCTATTTCCTTTAAGTACCTACCAATTTCAGTATACGTTGTAAGCAATATAAAGTTTGAATTGCTAAGTCTTTTCTCTGGCTCAGGAGGACAATATAAAGTAATACAGTAGCAAGGTTTGGATTTAAGTTTGAATCCCAGCTCTGCTATTTACCAACTGGGTGACCACAGGCAAGTTAATTGCCTCAGTTTCCTCTTTAAAATGGGGACAATAGTTTCCTTAAAGGGCTGTGGTGAGTATTCAATGAAAGAATACATTTGAAACCCTTGAGCCTGGCAGCATACAGTATATTCTTAATAAATTGTAAATGTTATGGTGATGATGATTATTTAAAATTGAATCTTTAGCCTGAATATCACCAACACAGCTGAGCAACTTTTCTACTTCCATTTATTGTAATGAGTTTTAAGGCATAAGCAGGAGAAGCAAAAGAAAGGATAAACAGAGTGCACAGAAGGGGAAGTGATACAGAGAGAGGTAATGAAGAGAAGCAGCACAGGAGAAAATGAACTGGTATGTGGGTGGGATGCACAATGACCACCTGGGGTACTATACGTTGCCTACCTCTTTTCTACCTGCTAGTGGAGCCAAAACCCTAGCTATTTTTCTCACCTTTGCTTCATTCCTGTGTTCCCTTAACTGCTGCTTTTCATTGTTCTGTGGAAAATGAATACAATTTTTCTAATCTCAGAAAGAAGTGGTAAAAATTATTAACTCCTAAGCACTTAGATTTTTTCTTGATGAAGGGTACTATGCATTACAATGCTTTCTATGAATTAAATGCCCCTTTCTAAAGTAATAGTCTTGTCTGGCACGGTGGCTCATGCCTGTAATCCCAGCACTTTGGGAGGCCAAGGTGGGTGGTTCACGAGGTCAGAAGTTTGAGACCAGCCTGGCCAATATGGTGAAACCCCCGTCTCTACTAAAAATGTAAAAAAAAAAAAAAAAAAAGGAAAGAAAAATTACCCAGGTGTGGTGGCACCCGCCTGTAATCCCAGCTACTTTGGAGGCTGAGGCAGAAGAATCGCTTGAACCCAGGAGGTGGAGGTTGCAGTGAGCCGAGATCGCACCACTGCACTCCAGCCTGGGTGACAGAGTGAGATTCTGTTTCAAAAAAAAAAAAAAAAGTAATAGTCTTAAAGTTTACATAAAAACCACAAACTTGTGTCTGCATATAACAGTATGAACATTAAAATCATATTTAAAGAGCCGCGTGCGGTGGCTCACGCCCGTAATCCCAGCACTTTGGGAGGCCCAGGCGGGTGGATCACAAGGTCAAGAGATCGAGACCATCCTGGTCAACATGGTGAAACCCCGTCTCTACTAAAAATACAAAAATTAGCTGGGCATGGTGGCACGTGCCTGTAGTCCCAGCTACTCGGGAGGCTGAGGCAGGAGAATTGCTTGAACCCAGGAGGCGGAGGTTGCGGTGAGCCGAGATTGCACCATTGCACTCCAGCCTGGGTAACAA
>PVKV010036711.1:0-15459 GCA_004027835.1 Alouatta palliata
AGAGAGAAAGAGAGAAGGATGGAAGGAGGGAAGGAGGGAGGGAGAGAATCATAAGAGAAAGTGCAGTAACAGAGGGCTAACAGACCCAAGACCACAGGCACAAGGAAGGAAGTAACCACCAGGATGAAGGAGAGTCTGTACACCGGGTACAGTGGCGTATGCCTGCAGTCCTAACAATTTGGGAGGCCAAGGTGGGAGGATCACTTGAGCCCAGGAGTTCAAGACAAGTCTGGGCAACATTGTAAGACCTCATCTCTGTGAAAAAAAAAAAAAAATGTTTGAAAAATTAGTCAGGTGTGGTGGTCCATGCATGTGGTCCCAGCTACTCTCTAGGCTGAGGCAGGAGGATAGCTTAAGTCTAGGAGAGGGAGGCTGCAAGGAGTCATGACGGTACCCTTGCACTCCAGCCTCCACGGTAAAACAAGACTCTGTCTCAATAAAAAAAAGAAAAAAGGAGTCTTGTAGAGAGCAATACCTTGATAGGACCTTTAGCAGGGAGATAGCCAGCTAGAAAGAACCTGCAGTGAGAGGTGGGGTTAGGAGAGACAAATATCCAGACGCACTCTCCCCACTCCCTCCTGTCTCCTGCTCTGCCTCCCACTGGAAGCCAGAAGGCAAGGTGCTCGGTGAAGTCCCTACAGACCAGCCTCTTGGGTACCAAGTAAAGACAGAAGCACGAATGTGGAGAGGGAAGTAGAACATACAGAGTGCGACTTCCATCTCCTTCCATCCTTCTCACTGCTCCCCAGTTTTTATTTGGTAGATAAATAGTGGGCCCAGGAATTTGAGTATTTTCTTTTTTTATTATTATTTTTTATTATTATTATTTTTTTAGTGGAGACAAGGTCTCCCTATGTTGACCAGGCTGGTCTCAAACTCCTGGCCTCAAGCTATCCCGCCTTTCTTGGTCTCCTAAAGTGCTGAGATTAGAGATGTAAGCCATGGCATACCACCAGGAATTTAAATCTTTAAATGCTATATAGGCCAAGTCCAACAGAGATTAAGGGAAAAAAAAAAAGAGAGAATGAAATAAAAATAAAATAAAAGCGATGCGAGTGATCCTGACGACAAATGAACGCCCTGGATCACTTCACAAAACTTCTGCTGAGTTGATCGTCAGCACTTAAAATTTATAATATGGCTACCTGGACACCAAATCTTACGTGTCTAATCTTCGTTATACTTATTGTAGATTGTAGATTCCATTCACCTAAGAATATAAAAAGGCATCAGGTATTTATAAATCATGCTTTCTGGGCATCTGATGCAATCCATAGCGCAGGCAAAGGCACGTCATTGACTGTTAGACACTTAGAAAATTAAAGTATTGTATCTGGAACACATGGAAACATGAAAATAGGCTCTCTCCTCTCTAGGAGTTAAGTAGCTTACTAGTCAGGTCTTTACCCTTGAAGCCTCCAGTAAGGAATCCCCGAAGGTCACAAGAAACATGAGAAATCATCAATGTTAAGCTACTCCACTGTTCAACAGATAAGATGATAGAATCATCAGACAGTCACAGGCAGGGACATTTTCCCATAAATACAGCAGCTGTTAGGAAAAGAGATCACTTTTGCTCAAAGCCATCTTTTATCTTTTGGAGGAGGGTCTCGAAATAGCCAGAGAACAGACATGTGTGTTCAGGTTCTAGGGAGAAAAGTTCAAGACTTTTCCCTAGAGGCAAATCACATGGCCCACATGTAAAACTCTCCAGATTAATTTCACTGACAGTAAAGTGAGAAAAATTCAGCAAACGTTAACATCAGCACAGACGCAATCACAGTTTCACAGATGTGTTTTGATAGTACAAAAAGCTCTATGTTTTTACTTTAAAGTACTGACAAGGAAAAAAATAGAACTGAGATGATAATGTAAATTCTGTAGAGAATGAACTTGGAATGTATTTTTATCTCAAATTCACGTAATAACAGTATGATGCATACCTCATATGATAAGACAGTTACTAACTCATCTACAAGGCTTCCAATTTCATGTAAATACCAAAGTAGGTGCATAACATTTTTGTAGAGAATGGTACATAAATATGCTCATCGCTAAAATGACAAAATCTGAGCACAGTTTTGGTAAAAAAAAAAAAATGACAACTCTAAAATATCTCTAATTTTTCCCCGCAATAAGACATCAATCCCACTTTTAAGAGTGGTTATCATAAATTCTACCCTCTAATCCCTTTGCAGTCTCTTGATCACTATTTGATGCAATTCTACTATCAGAGGTTCTGTTTTTATAGACTAGGACTATTAGAGACACGGCAACTTCTGGTGTCAAGGAAATTTGAATATGGAACCACAGTTAATAGAAATATATGGGTCAATTTCTTTCTTTCTTTTTTTTTTTTTTTTTTTGAGACAGAGTCTTGCTCTGTTGGCAATTCTCCTGCCTCAGCCTCCCAAGTAGCTGGGATTACAGGCTCGAACCACCATGCCTGGCTTATTTTTGTATTTTTTTTTAGTAGAGACAGGGTTTTACCATGTTGGTCAGCCTGGTCTCGGAACTCCTGACCTTTTACCGTGCCCAACCTATGGGTCAATTTGTATAAGGTCAGTATCGACAAAGCAATTTCTGCCATGTGGCTATGAAGGATGTTTCTATAAAATCTTCTCTAGAATTCAGTAGGGAAATGAGAGTAACTGTCTCCCTTTAGATGCTCTACTTTGCCTCATTCTAGACCTGCTGCTAACATTTGGGGACTTAAGGGTCAACTGACAAATGTAAACACATATTTGTCCAAATATTTTCACATTAAAAATCCAGCTAAAGAGCTATGATATTGTATATTATTCCCCACCTTAACAAATACATCTTCATAATATTTAAAAATAATATATTAAGTTATGAATTTTATGTAACTAAAAATCAGTAAAATAGCAGGTGGCTGAATTATTTTTGTGTATATCAGAATGTTTTGTCAATGCAACTGTGATGATTAGATAAATAACATAAAAATATGTACTTCATAAATTTTAATTTCATAAAATTGCTTTGCCTTTCCACAAAAATCAATAATTATAATAGAATGAAGATACTTACATAATTTTTGCTCAATTATCAGTAATCACCTAAAGAATTCTTTAATTTTTTAATTGTGTCCAAAACTTGAGTATATTTTATCCAAAAGGTAATGTAAATGTGAAAAATCAAATATTTGTATGTTCTTTTTAAAAAGATGTTTTATTCTATAAGAGATTAATTAAAATAAAGGAAAAATATACATTATAATTAATGTGTACAATTTTAAACTAAATTTAAACATTTAGTTTTTGAAAATTTAATTCAATCTCATTAAATATATTCATAAAAATGAAACTATTTGTAATTCTAGACTTCAATTTTTTCTTTTTTTTTTTTTGAGTCACGATCTCGCTCTGTTACTCAGGCTGGATTGTAGTGGTTGATCATAGTTCACGGCAGCCTCAACCTTCTAGGCTCAAGGGATCCTCCCTCCTCCACCTCAGCCTCCTAAGTAGCTGGGACTACAGGCACGTGCCACTATACTCAGTTAATTTTTTATTTTTTAGCGACAGTCTCACTGTGTTGTCCAGGCTGGAGTACAGTCGCATGATCTCAGCTCACTGCAACCTCCACCTCCTGGGTTCAAGTGACTCTCCTGCTTCAGCCTCCCAAGTGGCTTAGATTACAGGCACACACCACCATGCCAGGCTAATTTTGTTTATTTTTTATAGAGTGAAGTCTCATTTTGTTGTCCAGGCTGGTATTGAACTCCTGGGCTCAAGCGATCAGCCCACCTCAGCCTCCTAAAGTGCTGGGATTACAGGCATGAGCCACTGCTCCCAGACTATATGTAGAAATTTAAGAATGATATGAATCATTTAATGCAACAAAATGCTGGATGGGTGGGGTGGCTCATGCCTGTAATCCCAGCACTTTGGGAGGTGGAGGCGGGTAGATCACGAGGTCAGGAGTTCCAGACCAGCCTGGCCAACATGGCGAAACCCCATCTCTGCTAAAAATATAAAAAGTAGCTGGGTGTGGTGGTTCACGCCTGTAATCCCAGCTACTCGGGAGACTGAGGCAGGAGAATCACCTGAACCCGGGAAGCGAAGGTTGCAGTGAGATCACTCCAGCCTCATCAACAGAGCAAGACTCTGTCTTTAAAAAAAAAAAAAAAGAAGAAGAAGAAGAAGAAGAAGAAAAAAACAGTGGATAAAGTTGGCTGGGGCCTGAAGGGCATCCTTTAGCCATCACTGCAGATGTTTGTGACAGTAGATGTAGCCTTGGGGATTCTGAGTACCTGCAGTTATTTGTGGCATAGATTTGTGATTATTTTCTCTCAGGTTCACAGCTGGGCTTTAGATCAGAGAACCTCACCCCACTACCCCCACCAACAAAAAAGTTTAAATTGATTTGTTTAAGGGAACCCACAACTTCCTTTTGTCTGAACAGATAAGAGATTGGAGAAACGTGGGAAATGGGTGAAAGGTGATACAAGAGTCAGTAGTGGAGGCTGTGGTAAACTGCAAACTCTGTGCCCACCTAAAGGCATTTAAATACAAAACAAGCAGACTGTAATGACTCCCACCTGTCGTCCCATGCCATTGGGAGGCCAAGGCAGGAGGATCACTTGAGCCCAGGAGTTTAAGATCGTCCTGGAAAACAGAAAAAGACCACCATCTGCACTTTTTTTTTTTTTTATAAAAAAAGGCCGGATGTGGTGGCTCACACCTGTAATCCCAGCACTTTGGGAGGCCAAGGAGGTTGGATGACGAGGTTAGGAGTTCAAGACCAGCCTGACCAACATTGTAAAACCCTGCCTCTACTAAAAAATATAAAAATTAGCCAGGCATGGTGTTGTGCACCTGTAATCCCAGCTACTCAGGAGGCTGACTGAGGCAGGAGAATCACTTAAACCCGGGAGGCAGAGGAGGTTGCAGTGAGCCAAGATGCGCCATTGCACTCTAGCCCAGGCAACAAAACGAGACTGTCTCAAAAAAAAGAAATCTTAAAAAGTGGATTTTAGACTAAGCACAATGACTCATGCCTGTAATCTCAGCACTTTGTGAGGCTGAGGCAGGCAGATCACCTGAGGTATGGAGTTCGAGACCAGCGTGGCCAACATGGCAAAACCACCTCTCGACTAAAAATACAAAAATTAGCCAGGCCTGCTGGTGGTCCCCTGTAATCCCAGCTACTTGGAAGCTGAGGTGGGAGAATTGCTTGAACCTGATAGGCAGAGGTTGCAGTAAGCCGAGATCATGCCATTGCACTCCAATCTGGGTGACAGAGCAAAACTCGATCTCAAAAAAAAAAAAAAATGGGAGGTGATATATAGTTAGTTGTCTTCTAGTATTGAGGCTGAATAGGAAGGGATTTTAAATGTTCTCACCATAAAGAAATAATAAATATCTGAGGTGATAGATATGCTAATTAGCTTGATTTGATCATTCCACAATGCATTATACATGTATGGAAACATCACACTGTACCCCATAAGTATACATAATTCTCACTTGTTGATTAAAAACAAAACAAAAAAAGACTTAGTTAAGGTTCAATTTCACTCAGAGCAGACGAAAATGGCACTTCCTTTATGGTTCAGGGCTTAGTTATATCATTACAGTTTTTTCTTAAGTATGGGAATACCTTCAGTCATGTCTTCCACCCATACTGAGCAATCTTTTTTTTTTTTTGAGACATGGTCTGGCTCTGTTGCCCAGGTTACAATAGAGTACAGTTGTGCAATCTGAGCTCACTTCAGCCTCAACCTCCCAGGCTCAAGTGATCCTCCTACTTCAGCCTCCCAAGTAACTGGGACTATGGGCCTATAGGTGCACACCATCACACCCAGCTAATATTTGTGTTTTTAGTATTTTAGGTAGAGCCTGGGTTTCACCATATTTCCCAGGCTGGTCTCAAACTCGTGACCTCAAGAGATTGCTTGTGTTGGACTCCCAAACTGCTGGGATTACAGGCATGAGCCACCACGCCTGGCCCCCTAGTGAGCATTCTAAACAAAAAGCTTTTCTCTAGTTTTTAAACATAAAAGCAGAAAGTAAATAATAAACTTGCTTTAAAAAATACAATGTTGAGTCCATGCCACGCAGCATGCAGCTAAGCACTCTGCTCCTGTGTTCCTCAGAAAAGCCCTCCGAAGTCAGCAAGGCGGCATCACCATCACCACCTCCATTACACACGTGAGAACAACTCGGAGAAACTCACTCACCTGCTGCAGGTCTCACAGTCCGTTTGGGCTTGGCCTAGACTTCAGATCAGGTCTGCTAATTTCAGAATTCCTCGTCCTTATCATTCCCTTTTTTCAAAGTCAACTCTTTTTTTTTTTTTTTTTTTTTTTTGAGGTCATGTCTGGCTCTGTTACCCAGGCTGGAGGGCAGTGCCATCATAGCTCACTGTAGCTTCGAACTCGCCAGCTGAAATAATCCTCCTTCCTCAGCCTAGAACTCCAGGCATGCACCACCACAGCCAGCTAATTTTTAAAATTTTGTGTAGAGATGGGGTCTCACTGTGTTGTCCAGGCTGGTCTTGACCATTCCTGGGCTCGACCATTCCCGGGCTCAAGCAATCTCCACAGCACAGCCTCCCAAAGTGCTGAGATTACAGGTGTGACCCTCTGTACCCAGCCCTACCTCAACTCTTACCCCATTCCAATTATTTTTAATTTTTAATTCAGACACAATGTTTAAGCCTATTTATTAAAAACAGCCCTGATATATACTGCTTTAAACAAAAGGAATCAATTTTTCTACACCGTAACATTTTAAGCGGATTTCAATGGAAATTAACAAGGAATTTAAACAGATACAAACATTTTTTTCACAGAGAAGAACTGATAACATTAGTCCATATCTCATAAGATCAAGGAATGACTAGGAAGATTAATGAAATTAACTTTAAAAAGTGATGAAATTTTCATACGGTAGAGAGTCTCATAAGACATAAAACAAACTGAAATGCAATTTAATGAATTTTTAAAGTGAAATTTTAGGACCATCAGAAACTACTCTTAGTCCATAAAGTTCTTTGGCAAAGAAATAAACGTGTTAAAAAAGAAATCTGACTAAACTTATTAAAAGGTGTCTTTTAATAAGAAACCTTATTTTAAAAGTGTGCAAAGCTTCAAAACCACCATCAGCTAATGTTTATGTCAGTTTTTGGACTTGTACATGACTTGCTGCACCTTGGCTCAACCAGCGGTTTCACCTAGCCCGAATGGTTGACCTTTATTTGAAAAGTACATAATCATCTACCGAAGTTGTTGACTCAGAGATGACTCATTGATGACCACTGCTCATAGGCATTGCCCCATACAGATGGACACCTGCTTCATGATTAACTTCTGTCACTGTCTCAGTTGACATGGAGACTGAGACAATGATTAATGAGTGAAGGATTTGTTTTTTCCTTTGCTACTTACAGTGTCTGCACCAAGAGCGAATGCTATCGCAACCACAATATAGAGAAACAGTGGAAGGATATTGCTGAGTGATGACAACAGCATTTCAAAGGAAGTACTGAAGCTATGGGAAACGGAGTATGAAACAGAAATTAAGTTTTAGAAAGCAAAAGAATCAAAAATAAAAGGAGAAGGAGGCCAGGGCCAGTGGCTCGCACCTGTAATCCCAGCACTTTGGGAGGCTGAGGTAGGCAAATCACCTGAGGTCAGGAGTTTG
Source organism: Alouatta palliata (assembly GCA_004027835.1). Lineage (NCBI taxonomy): Eukaryota > Metazoa > Chordata > Mammalia > Primates > Atelidae > Alouatta > Alouatta palliata. The sequence goes on from PVKV010036711.1 coordinate 7,668, forward strand.
AGACCAGCCTGACCAATGTGATCAAACGCTGTCTTTACTCAAAATACAAAATACACCAGAAGTGGTGGTGCATTTCTGCAATCCCAGCTACTCGGGAGGCTGAAACAAGAGAATCCCTTGAATCCAGGAGGTGGAGGTTGCAGTGAGCCGAAATCACACCACTGCGCTCCAGCCTGGGCAAGAAGAATGAAACTCTGCCTAAAAAAGAAAGCTTGACCTTTAGGAGAAATAAAACTTTCCAAACATAAACAAAATCAGAAAAGTTGCAAGATAACAAAGTAATAGTAATAAAATCTACAATCCAAAGAGTTTGAGGCCATCGACTAAAACTAAGGAATTTTCAATCATATTTTGAGCAGCTGTGATTTGCTTAACCATATCCCATGAATCACCACCATCATCTTCTAGAAGCATCTACTAAATGTCCATTGAGTGTGACTGTTTAGGTCCTATTTGGTGTCTATGTGCATTAGCAATGATTTCATGTTCTTAGCTTTTACCTAACCTATCACTTTGTGACACATTTAGAGCATAATAGTTTGCTGGTTTTGTTAGGCTGACAAAGATCAGGTATAGGAATATAGAAGAGGAAAACTTTATCAGAAATGGTCCAAAACATGTTGTTTAGTAGTTGTTCAAATGAACACAACCTGACAACATGTATTAAGACATAGATTATCCAGATGACATCAAGGAGAGGGGCCACCGAGTTTAACTTTCTCCCTGTAAAGGGAATGGTCATCAGGGAAGACGAGGGGATGTAAAAGCTTTTCTAGTGATGGGTGAAAGAAACAGCTCAGTGTTCTGGGGAAGAAGAGGGCACCAAGCAGGGTCTCAGCCAACTTAATAACACCCTGTGGGCTGGGCACAATGGCTCACACCTTTAATCCCAGCACTTTGGGAGCTCATGGCATGAGAATCACTTAAGGCTAGATGTTCAAGTCTGTCCTGGGAAAAATAGTGAGACTCCTGTCTCTACAAAATCTTTAAAAATTAGCCAGGCATGCTGGAGTGCACTTGTAGTCCCAGCCACTCAAGGCTGAGGCGGGAGGATCACTTGAGTCCAGGAGGAGGTTGAGGCTGCAGTGAGTCATGTTCACACCACAGCACTCCAGCTTGGGAGACAGAGCAAAACTCTGTTTCTTAATAAATACACCCTGCATGTCTGCACTTGAGATAAGTAGAAACCATGGGTTGAAGTACAGGAAGGTGTAAGGGAAAGTGATGGTGAAGTTGTGGAGAGCCTTGAATAGAAATGGTATTAAGGTGATTGTGGAAAGCTACATGGGGGGAGACATACAGTCTCCTACATGGTGGAATCTACATGAGATTCACCTGCTTCCTGTTAAGTATCTAAAAAAGAACAATAGAGCAGAATATGACTAACCCATCAGTCAGTTCACTTCTGTGACTATTTCCGCAGACCCTTTGTCCCCTCTCTGTCACCATTAACTATACAATCTAATTAAAATTCACACCAGTCATCCGCAGGGATTCTTTTCATAGAAAAATGCAATTCTCTGGATTAGAATATTCCAGAATGGGATGCTCTTCTTCTCTGCTGACATTCTTATTTTCTAGGCATGGAAATCCCAGTGGGAAAAGAGAATTTGAACATAGGAATTAGCATAGTTGGAACTCTGTTAAACTAGCCCAATAGACTTGGAAGATAGAAAATGTGAACAGCAAGAAATAGCAAGCAAAGTCAATGCAATCCGATAACCATCAAGTGCATTCAATTTAAGCCAGATGACTTAATATTAGTCTTGCCTCCCTCCTCTAATTGACTGTACGATCACTCAGGGCAAGTCACCTTGATGACTTTTACCTGAGGGCCTGTAGACACAGCATAGAACAGCATGAACGTAATTGTAGAGATATTAACAAATTGGTCGTGCCTGTGAATCCACAGAACTCTCACCAATGGCTTAAGTAGCATCCTAAAATCACCGTTGGAACACTAAAGAAGGAGCTGACAAAGGGCTGCAGTGTTCAACGCCACAATGGAGTTTCCAGGATCAGAACAAGGTTGATTGGACCATGTCTGCAAAGACGGAGATGAGGTTCCTAAGGTCCAGAAAGGTGCCCATGAGTGGTTAGTTCATCTACAGCAAAATCCCAGCAAGAACTGGGAAGAAAGGGAATGTGGTCTCCAGTCGAGCTGATGTCTAGTAATTGGTCTCTAAGAAGCAACAATTACTTTTCAGGTGTCCTAGCAATGGAGTCCTAAATGCATGCTGTACTCTAAAAATTTCCCAACTATTTGTTATCTGCAAATCCATTACTTGCAAATAACCTCTTGCTTTTGGCCCTAAAATACTGAGATTCACCTCCTTCCTGTTAAGTATCTAAAAAAGAACAATGGAGCAGAATATGACTAACCCATCAGTCAGTTCACTTCTGTGACTATTTCCCTAGACCCTTTGTCCCCTCTCAGTCAGCACTATCTGTACAGTCCAATTAAACCTCGCACCGGTCGTCCACAGGGATTCTTTTCATAGAAAAATGCAATTCTCTCCAAGATTCTCAGCATTACCTAATGGCCTGCATAGAATCAGCGTGATGGTCTCTGGCTGGTTCCCGGGGGACAAATTGATCACCATGGCAATAATCAGAGGCTCTCGCCCTGTAGAGGGGCAAGGTAAAATTCACAGAGCCGTGGAGGAAGCAGATCTGATTATCTCAGAAGGGCTATCTCCTTGGAGTAGGCTGCCGCTGCTGATTACGCTATTCCTACACACACGCGGAGAGCCCGTGCCAAAACGTGGAATGAGGCATATGGTTGGAAACTGAGTGAGAAAAGCATGCCAACTGCTGATGCGCCCAGCTGGCTGCCTCTGCTCCGGTGGTCTGAGTGAGCACTCTGCAAATAAGACCTGCTCAGACCCAGGAAACGGTCCACACAGATAACCGAAGAAATGCAGCTGGGTTGAAATCAGTGAGCCACTAGCAACACAGTCTGAGAAAAATCCAGGAAGCGTGATCTATGAAAATGATTAAAAGAAAGCAGCAGAAACCTAAACCTAAACACTACTATCATTACGAATTGTTAGATTTTACAGTACTTTTGCAGAGACTATATTAAAGGGCAAACTCTTAAATTTAAATATTTGTTGTGCTGTATCGACTCAAAGTAAATTGATGACTTTTGTTTGAGACATCCTCTGAAAAGATGAAAACATAAAAGGGGCTGGGCGCGGTAGCTCACACTTTCAGAGGCTGAGGCTGGTGGATCACTTGAGGTCAAGAGTTCGAGACCAGCCTGGCCAAAATGATGAAACCGGTTCTCTTCTAAAAATACAAAAAAGAGCTGGGCAAGGTGGCACATGCCTGTAGTCGCAGCTACTGGACAGGCTGAGGCAGGAGAATCATTTTAATCCGGGAAGCAGAGGTTACAGGGAGCCAAGATCATGCCACTGCACTCCAGCCTGGGCAACAGAGTAAGACTCTCTCTCTAAAAAAGAAAAAAGAAAATATCAAGGGCAAAATGTACAAGAGAAAATATACCTCTATCGTATAATTTTTATAATACAACGTAAATGTCCAGTTGTCAAAAAAAAAAAGACCAAAATTCTAGTTTCTTACCGTTGTGTGAAATTAGCATGTTCTCACTGTACAAAGCTGGTATAAAATTGTTCCAGGCAGAAGTTAAGGTTTGCATTCCCATTATTACCTATTGTAAGGCTCAGACACACTATTCTTTATTACTTTGTGTATTCAAAGACCTTCAAAGTTTGCATTCACAACTATTACTTTCCTTTGTCGAGAATAATCTAGGAACAGTTCTCTATGGATGACCAAGGGAAAGAAATATTTCCTAAGCCCTCAAGGAAACTTCCCACCTTTGTAAGGTCAGAGGTTGACATATAGCCCTGTATGTCAGAAAGACTTGGACTAACGATCACTTCTCAGGGGGGCTCAACGCAGTCAGCTCTGGGTAGAGAGATGGTCCCTTACAGGCCTTTAATGAGCTTGCCGCAAATCCACACTGAACCCAAGCACGGACTGATTCACAATTAGAAGTTGGGACTGTCTGTTCTCTTCCTCTTCTGTCACATTTTTGTTCTGTGTGTTAATAGGTCCTTCAAACTCTTTTTAACTAACCCCTTAAATAGACTGCAATTAAAAAATGTCAGTGATGCAGTGCCTCTTCTCTGCCGTGATAGTAGTCTAGATTTGATCTATTTATTTAATCTGAGTCTCAGTCCGCTCAATCATTGGCAAAACTGAGATTTGTGTGTCCATCCCATAGGTTCACATGGATTATATGCTTCGCAGGTAATAGTCTCAAAAAATATGAGTTACTTACCTCTCCTTTCCCTCTCATTCACAAGCAATCTTTTTTATCAAGACTTTGTGTTAAATATTCTTGAATAGCAAAATTCTATTTTAGTTCTATTTGCTATTTCAAATAAATATAAAAATAAAAGAATAGTGTTTAAGCTCTTGGACCTGACCAGGTGAACTGGTTCATGCCTGTAATCTCAGCACTTTGGAAGGCCAAGGAAGGAGGATTCCTTGAGCCCAGGCATTTGAAACCAACTTAGGTCACATAGTGAGACCTCCTCCCTATAAGAAAAAAGAAAAAAATTAACCAGCTGGGCGCCACAGCTCATAACTGTAATCCCAGCACTTTGGGAGGCTGAGGTGGGCGGATCACTTGAGATCAGGAGTTTGAGACCAGCCTGGGCAACACGGTGAAACCCCGTCTCTACTAAAACTACAAAAGTTAGCCAGGCATGCTGTTGTGCACCTGTAGCCCCAGCGACTTGGGACGCTGAGGCAGGAGAATCACTTAAATCCAGGAGGTGTAGACTGCAGTGAGCCAAGATTGTGCCACTGCACTCCAGCCTGGGCAACAAAGCAAGACTCTGTCTCAAACAAAAAAATTAGCCAGGGGTGGTGGCACAAGTCTGTAGCGCCAGCTACTCAGGAGGCTGAGGTGGAAGAATCGCCTGAGCCCAAAAAGTTGAAGCTGCAGTGAGCCAAGATTGTGCCACTGTACTCCAGCCTGGGACAGAGTAAGGCCCTGTCTCAAAAAAAAGAAAAGAAGAGAAATAAACTCTGGGACCTATAATTTAGTGAATCCTTTGGAAAAGGATTAGAGAGACTGAGACAGAACACAGTCATCTACATACCTCCCTGCAGATAAATTTCTCTTCCAAATCAATTTGGTGTTCTTTTTCACTTCACATCTTCTCATTTGTTCTCGTCCTCAAATCAGGGTGTGCAGGGAAGTTCTAAAATGAGATGCCACCACAACCAAGAGCAGCAGGCAGCCACTGAAGCGTTTCACTAGAAGAGCCCCGTTGTTACTTGTCAGGGCAGTATGGGCGTAACCTTTGGTTTGAGGCACACCTGGGTTCAATCCCACTTCTACCATATTCAGCTGCATGATCCCCGGCAAGGTGTTCAAACTTGCTGAGTCAATTTTGTTAATTGCACCACAGGTTATACTCCCCTGTCTCTTAGCATTGTCAAAGACCCAGGGGGCTTTGCAGTGATGCTAATGAAAGAATCTCCAGGACTGTCCACTTACGTGGGTCTCTTCCAAGGCCCTGTACCTCATCCTGTATTTGTATTTTTTTTTTCATTTTCTTTTTTTAGTGGGGGCGGAGGGTGCTTGTTTTTGAGACACAGTCTCACTCTACTGCCCAGGTTGGAGTGCCGTGATGTGTTCACGGCTCACTGCAGGCTGAATCCTTCCACATCAGCCTTCCAAGTAGCTGGGATAACAGGCACGTGCCACCATGCTCAGTTAATTTTTGGTTTTCTTTTTTGTTTTTTTGTTTTTTGGTAAAGATAGGGTTTCACCATATTGCCCAGGCTGGTCTCAAATTCCTGGGCTCAAGCAATCCACCTATGCTGGGTTCGCAACGTGCTGGGATTATAGGTGTGAGTTGCCACACCTGGGCTTTATTCATTTTCTTAAACCAAGCTTCCCAATACAAACTTCAGGCCCTACAAATCCCAGATGTACACTTGTAGGGTGGTTAAAGAGGATAATAAGTACAAGGTAACTGGCCCGTAGTCTTTGTCCAATAAGTGATATTACTGTCACCAGATTCACAGGCTATATGTTTGGATCTGTCTCTGGGTACATGTAGAGAAGGCGACCACATCATGGCATTGTTTACAGGTTATACAAGAGTTAATCCATCCTATAATATGCCACACCTGAGCCTGCTGAGACACCTGGCCCAATCTCTAGCATCACTTGTGGTTTAAGCCTTAATCATCCGTGTGTAACCTCATTTCGGTGCATTAGGAAACTAGGTTGCAAATGAACAGATCACAGGATGGGTCAACTTAAATGTGGAGGAAGAATTGTAAAAGTAAAGAGCAAAAAAAACAAACCAGGCTGAGTGCAGTGCTTCATGCCTGTAATCTCAATATTTTGGGAGACCAAGGTGTGAGAAGCACTTGAGCCCAGGTGTTCAAGACCAGCCTGGGCAACAGAGTGAGATTCTCATCTCTTAAAAAAAATTAAAAATTAGCCTGTGTGGTGGTATGCATCTGCGGTCCCAGCTACAAGGGAGGCTGAGAAGGGAGGATCTCTTGAGCGCAGGTGTTCAAGGCTGCAGCGAGCTAGGATCATGCCTCTGTACTCCAGCCTGGGTGAGACAGAGAGAGAGAGATCCTGTCTCAAAACACATACACACAATAGCATTTGCAAGGGTTTGGGGGAGCCTTATCATGGAGGGCAGTGGGGGGACAGGGGGACTAGAGAGCAAGAGCCAAGTGTGAAGCGCTGCGTGGCTTCACTGTGGCTGTTTGTCCACGTGCAATCTATCATCCAACTGCATCAGAACTGAAAAGGGGCCAATTCTCCCATAGGCTTGAAGTTTGAAAAACTTATGTTTGTCTTATTTGAGCTCCTTTCTTAGATACTGACCAGGCCTCCCAGAAGGTATCAGGAAACGGAGGCTTTCCAGATCACTGCACCCAGGCACTGAGATGCACCTGCTGCCTGTTGGCCAGCTCGTCTTCCTTACCCATCCTGTTTTCTTTCCCCACAATATAAACCCCTGCCTTTAGTTAGAGGGGTTGGGAAGTAGAGAGGGTCTTGAGGTTTCATCTCTCGTGTTCCGCCAACTGATATCACCCGTAATAAAGCCTTTCTTCCCTGGCAATGTTCCTTGTCTCAGCAACTGGCTTTCTGTGTGGCGAGCCACCAAACCTAGAATGAACCCCTGGCATTCAGCCACAGAACCACCTAAGGAATCGCAATGAAAACACAAACTCCCCAAGCCAGCCACGGCCCACTGAATCAGGACCTCGGAGGTGGAGTTCAGGATTCTGCTTTTTAAACAACCTCCCCAGCAACTGATTTTGAATTCCATTTAGTTTAAGAGCCCCTGCTTATGAATTGAACCTGAAATAAAGAACCAATTAAATAGTTTTCAGGATTCCATGTATATTTCAGTTGGCTCAGAAAAAGTCCAGTTTTTTTGTTTTTTTTTTGTGAGACAGGATCTCACTTTGTCACCCAGGCTGGAGTGCAGTGGTGCGATTTTGGCTCACTGCAGCCTCGACCCACTGGGACTACAGATGCACGCCACCATGCCTGGCTAATTTTTTTGTGTTTTTTGTAGAGATATTTTTTTTGTGATTTTTGAGAAATGTTATGTTGCCCAGGCTGGTCTCGCATTCCTGAGCTCAGATGATCAGGCCTCCCAAAGTGCTAGGATACCAGAAGTGAGCCATTGCACATGGCCAGAAGTCCAATTTTCTACTCACAGTTCAACCCCTCCCATCTTTTCCACAGTAAGGGGCAAGTGTCCCTCCCACC
>PVKV010036712.1:0-15459 GCA_004027835.1 Alouatta palliata
AGTGTCTTCTTTGGCCCCTGGATTTGCCCTCTGGGAGGCTCTCATTTGGTTATCACCCTACATCTGAATCTGGCATTGGAGAACATACTTCTTTCAGGCTTCCAAACTATTTGCTTCTAGTCAGTTTCATGTGCAGGTAACTCCAGCCAAAGGTCTTGTCTTGACAGAGTTTGCCAGCCTGAAAACTCTGGTTCTATTTTTACTGGCCTGTGTGCTCTGCACAGACCCCTCTCTCAGCTGAAAGGCTGTTATCTTCAAGCCATCTGAGACAATAGGCTTGGGTGGAAAGGGAACACTCTTAATCTGATCTTGGCTGCTGGCTTGTTCCCATTGTCTGGTAGAGAATTCTTATCTGGTAAAGCCTGAGAATGGCTCAGGGCCATGGTCCTGCCTCCCACTAAGGCTGTCTTTGCAGCGCCAAGTTAGGTCGCTAACTTGGCTTCCATTTGGGATCTAGAAGGCACTGGGTCTTCTAACTCTTCAAAGCTCCAAATTCCCAGACTCCCAGTCAACTTAGATTACAGGTAGCAGGCAGAGGAGTTCTCTTAGCAGAACTATATTCCCTTCCCTCTCTTCTTGCAGACTGGCCAGGTTTAACCCTGCTGCATTCACCTCTCTTTTCCAGGAATTTGCTGAAAGCAGCCAATAGTTGGTACTCGCTGATTCTTAAGTTGTGCTAGAGTTACAGACTCAGAGATCATGTGGTCTCCCTGCCAAAGGACCACAGATGACAGTTTTACTGAGTCTTTTGCCAGAGCACAATGAGAGTCACCCACTTTCCAGTCTGTAATATCTGTGTCTTCTCCATCTGCCTTTTGTAGAATATCTGAGGCCGGTCTCAATCAATTTAAAAAGTTTATTTTGCCAAGGTTAAGGATGCATCCATGACTCAACCTCAGGAGTTCCTGACAACATGTGCCCAAGGTGGCCGGGAACAGTTTGCTTTTATACATCTTAGGGACATATGAGACACCAATCAATATATGTAATGTGTACATTGGCTTGGTCTGGAAAGGCAGGACAATTTGAACCAGGCAGGCTTCGAAGTCATAGGTAGATTTAAAGATTTTCTGATTGGCAATTGGTTGGAAGAGTTATTATCAATAGAAAGGAATGTCTGAGTTTCAATAAGGGGTTGTGGATACCAAAGTTTTACCATGCAGATGAAGCCTCCAGGCAGCAGGCTTCAGAGAGAATAGACTGTAAATGTTTCTTATCATACTTGAAGAGTCTGTTCTAGCAGTAATTCCAAAAGGAAGAAGATTCATGGGACATGTCTGGCTTCTCCATTCCCTCATGGCCTGAACTAGTTTTTCAGGTTAGCTTTGGAATACCCTTGGCTGAGAGGAGAGGTCGATTCACATGGTGAGGCTTAGAATTTTATTTTTCATGTACACTATGAAGCCAGTGTCATGTATATGAGACTCTTATGACAGTACTCTACTTTCAGATACACCAAATTGGTTATGGAATAGATTTTGGCAGTGATAACTGGAAGACCAGACATGACAGCAGCTTAAACAGAGAGAAGTTTATTTCTTTGCCATAGAGAGCTGAGCTGGTGTGATGGTTCTACTGTGCGAAGTCTTCAGGGCTCTGGGCTTCTTTTGTCTTGAATCTCCATCATCCGGAATGTTGTCCTCAGCTACAGGATCCAACATGATTCACCCTCAAATTCTCATTCCGTGATCAGGAAGGGGGAAGGAGGCAGGGCAGTGTGCAGTCTAGAAGTTGTATACGTCCCTTCTGTTCACCTCTGCTGTGGTCGGAATGTGTCTTCCAAAATAAATGTGTTGAAACTTAGTCGCCAATGTGATTGTATTGAAAAGGGAAGCCTTTGGGAGGTGATTAGGTCATAAGGGCAGAGTCCTCATGAGTGGGGTTAGTGACTGACCTGGTTTGGATGTTTTGTTTCCTCCAAATCTCATGTTGAAATGAGACCTCCAATATTGGGGGTGGGCCTAATAAGAGGGGTTTGGGTCATGAAGGCAGATCCCTCATGAATGGCTGGATACCTTCCCTGTGGTAATGAGTGAGTTTTTGCTCTGAGAGTTCATGTGAGAGCTGATTGTTTCAAAAAGCCAGCACCTCCTCCTCTCTCTCTCTTGCTCCTTGTCATGAGACACACTGGCTTCCCCTTTCCATCTGCCATGACTAAAAGCTTTCTATGGCTTCACCAGCAGCTGAGCAGATGCTGGTGCCATGCCTGCACAGCCCACAGAACTGTGAGCCAAATAAACCTCTTTTCTTTATAAATTACACAGACTTAGGTATTCCTTTATAGCAACAATACAGTCACCTTACAGAAGAGGTTGAAGGGAGCACCCTAGTCCCTTTCTCTTGCCCTTGTACTGAGGACACAGTAAGAAGGTGCCATCTTCAGAGCAGAGAGCAGCACTTACCAGACACTGTATCTGCCAGTGGGACTTCCCAGCCTCCAGAACTGTGAGAAATTACATTTCTACTGTTTGTAAATTACCCAGACTTAGGCGTTTTGTTATAGCAGCCTGAACAGATTAAGACAACCTCCCTCTGGCTGAAACTTGGTCACAGGCTACTCTTAGCTGCAAGGGAGATCATGAAATGTAGTCCTTATTCTAGGCTGCCATGTGCCTAGCTAAAAACATGAAGGTTTTAGCCAATGAGAAAAAGGGAGAGAAAAGGGTGTAGAGGGATAATCAGTCACACCTGCTACAGTCTGTCTCCTCTTGAAAGAACTCTTTGAGGGGCAAGGACCACATCTTACCATTTGTTATAGGCCCAGCCATGTGCCCAGAAGGGAAGGTGACCACATATGTTCAACTTCCATTTTCCCAGACCGTAACTCAATTCCATCATAATGGACATTTGTAGTGCAACTTGTGTCTAAAACATCCTTTATCTATTAACGAAGATGTTTCTGGACTTCATGTCATCAAGCTCTCTGGTTTTGTGGAATCACCTTCCATTTCCCAACATCCCTGAGGGTTCTTTGGGGTTAGCGTTTCAATTCAATGGGCTCTCCAAGGTCACTTTGCTCCTCTTGGTAGCTCTCAGCTGTGTGCCTGCTTTCCCCTCTCTGAACTGCCTCTCTCTAAGCTGATACTAATCTCTCTTTCATCCCTCCCAATGAACCACACAGCCAAGGCTCTTGTGTGTGGCAGACGTTTGATCAAGTTCAAGAGGAATGGAGGGTGATTCTAACACAAGGTCGAAAACAACTTCAAGAACACATATCGGGTCCTCAAAATGTGTTGGTCATTCTCCACCGCAGGAACCTCTCACTGGCAGTGCTTCTCCCCTGGTCCTTACTCTGCCCCACACACATTCTTCAGGCATCCCTCTCTCTCCTGGGCAGGACCTCTCTCTGTTCTCATCCATTCCTTGTGCCTTGATAGTGTCCCTGAGCTGCACATACAGCATCAACATTCCTTTTGCTTTATCAGGCAGAACTGTTCAGCTCTTGCTTTATCTCAGCCTCCATATTCAGGAGCCCTCAGTTTTCTAAACCCTAGACCCATCACTGTTTCTCTAGGCAGGAGGCTGTCAAGCCCTGAGATGAACGATGCTCTTCCCTAGGAAGGCAGAGGAGGCAACTGTCCATTTGATTTTTAAATAGTGACTCTATGTTCTTCCCTCTGCAAGTACAGGATCTCATTTGGTTCTCAAAACCACCCTAGAGGAGATGGGAGGCACCTGAGGCCCAGAGATGTGAAGCCACCTGCCCAAGGCCATGCAGCGCATAGGAGGCAGGGTCGGGCCCCACGCTGTTCTCCAACGCCCCTGCTCTCAAGAGCAGCAACCCGCATTATCTTAGGTCATCTCTGAGTGGTCTGTGACATGAGACTTATTTTCTCTCCCTCCCACTCCTCACGAGGCTGGGCCCACAGCAGCCGCATGCAGGGCACACCTGGCCTGCCAACACTGTGCTCAGGGCAAACTCGGCTCTAGGGCGCTCTTCTTGGACGCATCCCACTTAACAGCCCTCCGAACACACCCACATGGACTCCAGCCTCCGATTCCCAAATGTCCTGTCCCTGCCCCCCACCCACTTGCAGGGCTGGGTCAGTCCCCACTGGAAGGTTTGAGGGGAGGTGGGGGTAGGGAGGAGGGAAGGGGAGAGGCTGGGGGAAGAGCTGGAACTGAATGGCTGCTTTCTTCTCAGAGGCTTCCCCCACCTCCAAGTGGTCACTGATTAACCCTCCAGACCAGATAAACCCTTCATGGGAGGAAAAAAATGTGTGTTTATCCTGGGTCATAAAACATCAATATTGACTTCTCACAGGTGAAGCCCCAGGGGAAGAGGAGGTGGGGACTGTGGGAGCAGGCCCGCCTGAGACACACTTGCCTGACACCCAGAGGCCAGCACACCCATTCTCCTTCCCTGTCGAGAAGAATTCAGGTTCCCACCCCGCCTCCACCTCAAAGGCCTGCCCTGAGTCAGAGGCCTGGCCTCGCTGGGCCTCTCTGCAACCCGCTGCTGCATGGAGCCCATTCCCCTTCCTGCACTGCCCCTCTGCACTGCTCCCTGAAGATAACAATTGTACAGGACCCAGATCAGGAGTCAGACTGACCCTGCTCTGCTGTTTCCCAACTTCTGGACTTGGACAAGTGGCATGATTTGTGCCTCAGTTTCCTCATTTATGAAATGGCCATAGTAATAGCATCCTGCTCTCACCACTGTTTAGGATGATCAAACAAGATCACGTACGCTTATAACAAGCACTAGAGCTGGTCGTCCTCTAAACAGCATCGCTCTCTCTGCTCTCCTCCCCTCCCTCCTGCCTCTTGATACACATCCCTTTATGGACCTTCCTCCTTGTTCTTGGCTGAGGCCTCCCTGATGGAGTGGACCAGGCCATATTCACACAGGGCCAGAAACCAGAGGTGTCCTGCCAGGGCTCAAGGGTGGCGGGGGTGTCTCTCATCCCTCTTCCCTCTGGCCCAGAATGAATCAGCTCTCCTAACACCCTCTTGGGCTGGCATTTTCCATCAGAAGACCTGAGGAGGGTATCTGTGGCCATGTGATTCTCTGGGTGAGGCCACCGGGTCTAAGAGTGCAGCTACACACAGCTCAGGGACCCTCACACCTTCATTCTGGGGTCTTCTCTCTGTCCTCCATCTCCTTCCTTTTCGGTGTGAAGGTATTTCTCCCACTCCTTCCTGTCCTTCTGAGGGTGAGAATGAGGATGCTCTCCACTCAGAATCTCCAGCCACCCTGGGCTGGGCACTTTCTACCACATTTAATCCTGGGCTTGGAGAGCAGTAGGGGAGGCGTTTGGGGCGCCTCGATCCTTACCCAAGGCCAGCGCCCTCCACTCCCCTGGCCCCAGGTGAGCCCCATCTGATGCCCTGGGAGGCCCAGGCCCCAGCCCCACGTGCCCTTCATCCAGCTGGACAGGGGGGCCCTGTCCCTGGGTACCTGGTCAATAATTAACATTGAGCAAACTCGGGCCATGGCCAGGCCTCCCAGCAGGGTCAGGAGCAGACAAAAGCCCTCCTGTCTGGCTGAGCTGCCATCTTGGTGGAGGGTTACTGGCCCCTCAGTCACCCCAGAGTGACAAACAGCCCCATCTCCATCAGGGAAGTGCAGCAGCTGCTACCAAGCAAGGAACTGGTGACACTGGGCCTGGAGGACAAACAAGGGTGGGCGGGCAGTCACATGCCTGTTTCTAAGCCCCAGCTTCATGTTTGTGAGCAAGCCTGAGACAGAGGCTGCTGAGCTGAGGGTCCACTGTGGGGCTCCTCAAGCTAGGGGGTCTTTGTAACTTGGCTCATGGGGGTGGTCACACCACAGACCTCCCCTCAACCCTCTGCGAGCAGCTCTCAGCTCCCTTTTCCTTCCTCCCACTCTCCTACCTTTCCTACCCTTCCTTCCTTCCGACATCTCTTGAGTGTCTTCTGTGTGCCAGGCGCTTAGTGCCCTGCCATCTCTCCCCATCCCCTAAGCCTTCCACTCCTTCTTGGTGCCTTTGCTTACAATGTTCTCATAATCTCGGAACCTGTCCTTTTTCTCCATCTAGGAATCTCCCTCCTCCGAGAAGTCTGCCTTGAGCCCTTTCTGATCCCATCCTCTTGGGACCTCCCACATGGCATGGTTGCTCCTCTGTGGCTTCACATCTCATTGAGCACTCGCGCCGTCTCCCCAGCTGCATGGGAAGCTCCTTGTGGGCTGAGCGCCTCAACTCCCTACCACTACCATGCTTAAGGGGCCATGTTAGTAGTTTATTGGCAATGCCACACTCAGCCACAATTTAGGCAAGAAGTTCTAATACATTCTTGCAGAACAGCAACTCGGAAGACAACTTCTACAGCGGTCAGAAAATTCCAGATACACAACAGTTCCCAAAGTCAGCCTTGCCGGGTTGACTTCCCTCCAACTGGCTGCCCAAGATGTCTGCGAACTCATCATCCTCCCCTTCCTCTCCTGCCCCCAGCCAGCATGCTCCCTGGTTTTGGAGCAGACAAGAACATTTCTGGCTGCCTCCAGATCCAGCCCTAAGTGCAGTCCCCACAGCCTCCCAGCCCTTCCTCCCGTGGCAGCCCCATGCTCACTGCCAGAACCCCGGCATTCTTGCCCCAGCAGTGGCAGAGCGGCTGCCAGTGATGGCCTCTTCTTGCCTGGCTGCCCTGGTCCTCCCTCCTCAGACACACTCATCTCTCCCCTTGGCTCACACTTCCTCCCTGTCAGCCTTCTTGGCATCAACCCACCTGTCCCTGCCCAGGTGTGCTTTGAAACAAGAGTTCACAGTCAACACAAACTCACTACCATCTAAGCTACCCTGACCACCTACACGTTCAAGCAGAACCAGAAGCTCGTTCCAGGGAGGCATCCCGACCCTAGGAAGACTAAGGGTGACAAGTTGGCTTTTTATTTCAGGTGAAACTGAACTGAGATGTAGGGACCCGCCATACCTCCCAGCCATGCCCAGCTGAGGGGAGGAAATGAGTGACAACTTGGGGGCTGGCAGGTTTGGAGTTCAGGTGTCCCAGGGGAACAGACCCCTCTGTGCTACCAGACAGCCCTTCTCCAAAGTATTCTGCCCTGTTGTTTCATAAATATCCTCATTCTTATCAAAGCAGCGACACCAAGTTAGTCTACAAATGATGGCAGTTGTCCTTAGGGAGCGCAGGACCTGGGAGGTGAAGGCTGCCGTGAGTCATAATCGCGTCACTGCCCTTCCAGCCTGGGTGACAGAGTGAGACACTCCCAGAACCCCTCCACGACAAACCCCAGCTCGGGGCACTGAGCACCTCCTGAGGGCACAGGATGTAGGCAGACCCTGAGAGCGGGGGTTGCTGAGATACGCCCCCCAGGTGCCCAGCCACAACCGAACGCCCACTGGGCTGGGCCTGGAATGCCCTTACCCGGTGGGGATGCCTCGGAGAGAACCAGCTCACCAGACCCTCTCTGGGACCCCAGCGGAAAGCAGGAATGGAGGGCCGAGAAGGACCGGAAGGGAGGAAGGGGCGGGAGTGACTGGAGCAGGGAGGCCCCGTTAGAGCCCTGGCGACCCGCACAGGGCGCGTGCCCCCGCAGCCGCTCCCGTCGCGTCCCGCTCCACCGAGCGCTTCCCAGCCAGGCCAGCGCAGGCCCCAGTCCAATCCCAGCAAGACGGCGCCACCTGCTGCGGGGAGCGGGCAGGGCAGCTCACTCTGGGGGGTGGGGGTGGGGTGAGAATTTGAGGAGGGGGTAACTCCCACCCCAGGAATCACCACCTAACGTCCCCCATCACACCTCTCAGGTGGCCAGTGTGCCGTGCTTCCTTCCTCCTCACTTTTCTAGGTCCCCAGAGGGCTCCTCAGGCCCGCCCCACTGGGCTGCACCCTGCCTGGCTCCCTCTCGGCTCACTGCCCCAGCCCCTGCCCCCTTGCCTCCTGCCGCCCTGTGGCCACAGTCTCCTGGGGGGCCTCTCCAAGCCTGCCAGTTCCGCCCCAGGGCTTCCCCCCTTACAGGCCTTACCGTCCCCCAGAGAAAGGCCAAGGTCCGGTAGGCTAAGCATCCCTCTGGGATGAGGGCGGCAGATTGGGGTTGGGATTCCTGGGCCAGTCCCGAGCTGGACTGCTGGGGTCAAGTCCTGCACGGAGCCCACGTCAAAGCGGAGGCCTGGGCCCCGCGTAGGACTTGAATTAGACGCTGTATCTGAGATGAGCTGGGCTGGGCTCGGTCTGTAGGCATGACTGGGGGGCTGCTAGGCCTTCCAGAAACTTCTAGAACTTGTTCACCTCTCCCTATCCCTACTTCTCTGCATGCATAGCCTGGGTTACTGCTGTCTCCTCCTGGACCCACCCTTTTCAGACCATCCTCTCTACTGCCCAGATAATCTTTCTAAACCGTGGAGTTGATCCCTGCACACCGCTGCTTAAATTCCTGCATAATCTCTCTGTTGTCTTCTGAAAGAAATCCAAACCACCCCACCCAGCTAGCAGAGCCACACCTCTCCTGGCCCTTCTAGCTCCATCTCTCAGCACTCTCCCGCATGTGCCTGCTGATACCTCGTACCCCAGGGATACCTCGTACCTGTTATACCTCTGTGAGCAGCAGCCCAGGCCTCACCTCCTGACCACCCCAGCCTTCTCCCAGAAAGGTATGTTCCCCATGCACCCGTCACACTTTACAGATGTCACCCCTGTACAAGGTGTCATCCCTTACTCAACTGCAAGCTTTGCCTCTGTAACCCCAGCACCTGACAGGCATACAGGAATGAATGAATGAATGAATGAATCAATCAATCAATCAATCTGTGGTTAGGGATGACAGCCCAGAAAAATGGCATGCTGACCAAGTGGAAGACTGGTCCAGCCCTGGATTACTTGCCTTCCCTGTCCCACTCCAAGCCCTGTCTCTCCCTTCCTTCCCTCACTTCTAAGTCCCTCTGGGGATCTACTCTGCCTTCCCTTAGGAGCTCCCTAGCAGCCTCTCTGTACCCACACCACACTCCCCTGTCACCAGCAGACAGAAACCAGTCCCCCTCATTGGCTAGGCCCCCAAAGGCTTCCCAGTCTCACCAGTTTACAGGTACCAGGCCTCCTTCTGCAGGGAAGAGCCACTCAGGGCAGAACAAGGGGGCATGGGCTCTTCTGCCCATTCTCAGAAGCCTCTCTGGCTGCCTGACTGGGTGGCTCACTCTGTCCTCAGAAAGCTCACATCACTTTGCTTGGACCTCAGACATCTTGTTTTGCGGTAGGGACTTTACATCTACCCTACAATACCATAAGCTTTTGGAGAGCCTGGACCACATGGAGAGATGTGGCTTTCTTTTTTTTTTTTTGAGACGGAGTTTTGCTCTGTCACCCAGGCTAGAGTGCAGTGGTGCAATCTTGGCTCACTGCAACCTCCGCCTCCCAGTTTCAAGCGATTCTCCTGCCTCAGCCTCCTGAGTAGCTAATTTTTGTATTTTTAGTAGAGATGGTGTTTCACCATCTTGGCCAGGCTGGTCTAGAACTCCTGACCTCAGGTGATCCCCCTGCCTCCGCCTCCCAAAGTGCTGGGATTATAGGCGTGAGCCACCATGCCTGGCCCCAAGGTGTGACTTTCAAGGCCAGTTTGTCATAAAAGACACTGAGGCTTCTGCCTTGCTCTTTCAGATGACTTATTTTGGAAAAAAGCACCTGCCATGTTGTGAGAACATTCAAGCAGCCCTGTGGAGAGATCCACGTGGTGAGGAACAGAGGCCTCTTGCCAACAGGCAGAAGAATCTGGCAGGCCTGTCTCGGATTCAGAGCCTCCAGCCCCAGTCGAGTGTTCAGATAACTGCAGCCTTGGCTAACATCTTGACTACAAGCTCATGCCAGACCCTGAGTTGGAATTACTCTGCTAAGTTGTTCACAAATGCCTGACCCACAGAGAGACTGAGATGAAACAAGTATATTGTTTTTAAACGTTTTGGAGTAATTTATTATGCTGCAATAGATAATTAATACAGAATTTGGTGGTTTTATGATTCTCAACTCCTGGCCAAAGCAAAGCACACAGTGAATCTCAAAGAAAGGTCTCGCAACTGGATTGAAAGTACAAATCTGGCCAGGCAAGCCTGTGCAGACACGTATGTGGTGGAGTTGAAAACCACACACTACAACTCAAATGAGGTGAGTAAAACCTGCGTCTTGCTTGATTTTTCTTGTACTGTTCTTATCTTGATCTAATGAGATACTTCCTGCTGTAAATAAATAAATAAATAAATGAGAAGCAAAACAAAAAGAAAGAAATATTTAACTTGCCCACCATGGATTTCTCCATTTCTGTATGTTTAACCAAGCCTCCTTTCAGAAAAATACTCAGGTTTCCAGCGTTTTCTCCCCATTCTCTCTTCTGCTAGGCAAGAGAATGTCCTAGTGCAGAGAGATATTTACAGGCCTCATGGTGGTGGGAAGAGGAATTCAAGGTTGGTGTGGAGCGCTTTGCATTCTTCCCCACACACAATGGGACAGGGCTGGTCAGGCCTGGTCCCTGGGGTTCCCTGGTGATAGTGGTAGTGCTTGAGGATGGAGAGGGGTATTGCTGAAGTGGGTGGTCCCTGAACAAGGCTGGTGGTGCAGATCCTACCTCTGTGACCTTCATTTCTACCCTTTCCCTGGGACCTAGGACCACATGGCCACATTCTACCCCTCCAGAAGAGGCAGAGTTTCGTGAGCCACTTCCTAGACTGCTTCCTCAGACATTTCTAAACCACCTCTTGGGCAGTGCCATATTGTGTTATACCTTCCTCAATTACTGCTTTGCTAACGGACTTCACTGAAATTCCCCACAGCTGTAATCTGACAGTCAAATTCCACCTACCCCATGCAGTGAGATCTACCTGCAAATGTGGCTGGGGTATCTCCCACACAGCCCTCTGAGGCTCCTCCGGGGTGAGGGACAGAGCTGACTTTTGCTTCCCACCTTTTCTCTTCCTTGAGTCCTGCTGCTCAGTAACCACATCTCTCCGTCCCATCCTGCCTCATCCATCCTGGATGACTTGCTTCGATTCCACCCTACGCTTACTTCCCTGGGCAGTGAACCTCGCCTTAGCCTTCACCCTGAAGGGCCACAGAAGAACGAGAATTACGGGGAGTGAAAATCCTTCCCTTTACTATTTTATAAGTGTTATTTATTTATTTATTTATTTATTTATTGAGATGGAGCTTCACTCTTATTGCCCAGGCTGGAGTGCAATGGCGCGATCTTGGCTCACCGAAACCTCCACCTCCCAGGTTCAAGCAATTCTGCATCAGCCTCCTGAGTAGTTGGGGTTACAGGCATGTGCTACCAGGCCTGGCTTTTTTTTTGTCTTTCTATTTTTAGTAGAGACGGGGTTTCACCATGTTGGTCTGGCTGTTCTCGATCTCCTGACCTCAGGTGATCCGCCTGCCTCAGCCTCCCAAGGTGCTGGGATTATAGGTGTGAGCCACCTCACCCGGCCTATAAGTGTTATTTCTACAACACATGCATACCGGAAGCACACACACATGCATGCAGAAACCCGGAGACAGCTGATTCCAAGACCCCAGACACACTAGACACATACCACAAATACCCTAGGGTGAACTGGGGCCTGCTCAGAGAACCCTTGTCTGTGTCCTCTCAGCATTGTCCAGGGGGACCCACTCGCTCCTGAAGTCTCCGAGAGGATCCCTTGTTTACTCTCAAGAACAATTGTTCTCACTCCATCTCTCAAAGGCCTTGGGAGTGAGGCCAAGAGGAGGGAGTCTACCTCTAATCAGATCTTCCTCAAGATAAAAAAAATAAATAAACAAACAACTGGAGATGCCCCTGGCTGGTGGACTTCTACAATTTCAACTGCCTTCTGTCCCTGCAGGCTCTTAGATGGGTATCTGGGCTGCAAACACCTTCTGTCAGCTGCTCCGGACTCTTATCTGATTTCCCAATGCAGCCATCCCAAACTGACCCATCCTCTTCCCCAGGACAGTGCCTCTCTCCACCAATCCCTCTTCCTCTGGCCCTCTGTTCTAACTACCCCTTCTTCTCGATGGGCAGGGGCTCACCTTCTCCTTCCCACCTGGTCCTCCTGTCTGCACCTGCCTCCAATCCCTTATGGCAACCAGGGGACTGGTCTTGATTGGAAAGTGAGTCCTGTGGGTTTGTAATCTCGGGATGAAAACCCGTCACCAACTCCCCAGCACCCATAGGATCTCACCCTTGGGCAGAGCAGTAAGCTCCATCCTTCCCTGGCCTGGTCCAAGCACCCTGCACCTGGCTGCAGCCGAGGTGAGCATTGCAGGGCTCCCCACCCAGGCCTGGTGCCCTCTGGCTTTGGCCCTTGTCACACACAGGGCTGAAATGCTCTAGCTCCCTGCAGTCCTGCTGAACTCATTTTTCAAGATCCTGCCTGAGTCACCTCCCCAGGGAAAATGTCCTTAGTCAGAGTTCATCATTCCCTTCTCCAAGTTACCCTGGGACCACATTCAAGTTTCTCCCAAGGCACCTCTCCCAACCTCTGCTTGGCTGCAGCACCCTCACCTCTGGCCTGGACTGTCAAAGTCGCCTCCTGACTGCTCCCTGTCCTTGCCCCTGCCCCTTCCAGTCTGCTGTGGACACAACAGCCCAAGTGGTCCTTCGAAAATGCCAGTCAAAGACTAGCATGGTGGCTTACACCTCTAATCCCAGCACTTTGGGAGGCTGAGGCAGGTGGATCACCTGAGGTCAGGAGTTGGAGATCAGCCTGGCCAACATGGAGAAACCCCATCGCTAACAAAAATACAAAAAAATTAGCCGAGTGTGGTGGCGTGTGCCTGTAATCCCAGTTATTGAGAAGGCTGAGGCAAGAGAATTGCTTGAACCTAGGAGGTGAAGGTTGCAGTGAGCCAAAATTGCGCCATTGCACTCCAGCCTGGGCAACAAGAAAGAAACTCCATCTCAAAAAAAAAAAAAAAAAAAAGGAAAGAAAATGCCAGTCAATACACATCTCTTTGCTCACAACCCTGCAGCGCCTCCCATCTCACTCATGGTCAAAGCTAAAACTGCACAGTGGCCTCTGAGTCCTCCCTGTCTGACCCCCCTTCCCTTTGGACCTTCACTCCTACCCTCCTTCCTCTATCTGCCTCAGCTGCACCTACCTCCTTGAAGCCCTGAATATACAGGCCCCTCCTGTCTCTGGGCCTTGACACGTCCCTGGACACCATCCTTGTCTCCCTCACCAGCTTCATGTCTTTGCTGCAGTCTCGCCTTCTCTGGGAAGCCCACCATCCCTGCCCTGGGCACCAGTGCAACTGGCCCCTACTTCCTGGCCCTCCTCCACCTGCTCCATTTTTCTCTTTCCATAGCACTCATCACCTTCTAAACATATTATTTAACTAATTTTTATTTTTTATTTTTTATAGTCCCTCTCCCTTGCACAAGTGGCAGCTTCATTAGGGCGGGGTCTTTGTCCATTTTGTTCACTGGTGGCTCCTGTGAGCCCAGCCGGGTGCTGATACATGGTGTTCACTCAATGACCAAGCAGTCAATCCATCCATTAAAGCTGCTCGTTGGTTTTTGTCGGGGCTCCCTCGGGAGTCGTAGGGTCCTGGTGACTGAATTCATGCTCAGTCACCTCTGGATCCTCAGGGCTTAGCCTTGGCCACAGTGGGTATGCAAGAAGACCATCTATTGAACAAATTAATGAATGGAGCCTTGCTCCATTGGCCAAGGGAGAGACACAGGGGCTGCGCAGGTCAGAGATCCCTCTGCCAAATGATACCATTGCCAACTTGTCCCCAGAATTCTTAACTGTGCCAGGACTTCACTCTCTCCAGAATTCTGCCTCACCCCCTTCCCCTTGGGTCCAGTCCCCACTGCCAGTTTGGAAGGGATTGATACTCATCGTTACTCCAGAGAGGCTGCCTGAATACTGCATAAGACTTGATGGTTTCCAAGAGAAGCATGAACTGTGACCAGGGCCAATCCCTTACCCCAAAGATTTGAAGCAATGTGGTGCAACCTGAGACTGCCAAAGGCGTTCTGGTGGCCTGAGCGTAGGCATCAAGCCAGCCCTGGGCACGGAGGCTGCTGGCGACCCCAATAGGAGGTGCCTTGCCCTTCCTAGGTATCTTTCTTTCTTGTTTTTTTTTTTTGTTTTGTTTTGTTTTGTTTTTATTGTACTTTAGGTTCTGGGGTACACGTGCAGATCATGCAGGATTGTTGAATAGGTGCGTACTTAGCCGGGTGCTTTGCTTCCTCCATCCCCCCGTCACCTGCATCTGGCATTTCTCCCCATGTTATCCCTTGCCCTTCCTAGATGTCTTTCTAAAGACAGGGACTTGGTGCTGGGGTTCAGCTCTGAGCTGAGGAGCAGAAACAACCCTGCACACAGAGCTGGAGCAATAGGCCACAATGGCCCGGGGCCTCACCCACTCCCGTTGCCTTCCATTTTACTCGCTCCTCGAGGCTCTCAGGGGCCATCAGGAGGCGACTGGGGTGGAACTCAACGCCCCAGGCCCAGGCTGGGTCCCAGTGTAGGTTTTGGGGGTTTCAGGCTGTTTTTGGAACCTAGTCACATGTCCTCTCCGGTAACCTGAGCCCCCTGACACGGCATGAGTCTGCACTACAGCTCTGAGCCACATCTGCTTCTCATTTCCGCCCCAGGAAAACGGCCCAAGTTCCAGGAGCCACTGGCCTAAGCCAAGCCTCGACCCTCTCAGCAGCCAACCCCACCCAGCCTGGCTCCATTACCGAGGTGGACGTTAGGGGGTGGGAGCTGAGACAGCATTAGTAGCAATGGGGTGTAGAGTAGAGCTGGACCAGGGCCAGGAAGTCTGAGTTCTTGGGCTGGCTCTGTCAATTCCTTGCTTTGTGTCCATGGGGGAGTCTCTTAACCTCTCTGAGCCTTGACCTTCTCATCCATGAAACGTGTTATAACAATGGAGGTACTATCAGGATTTGGGGACCAAGGTGGCTCCTTGGGGATAAAAACAACAGAATTTTCCCCAAAATAGAACTTAGAGGAATACAGCCACTGGAGTTGGCCTCTGTCAGGAAGACGCCAGAGCCCAGGGCCACTTTCCTACCTGAGCAATGGATCAGGCCCACCCCTGACCCAAACTTTGGTAGAGCTTAGGCCTAAGTCTTTGGGGTTGACAAGTCTAACCCCAATTCTAAGCCCTTCACCTATCAGCATTTATTCAACTCTAGTATGTGTCAGGCCCTGGGCAGAGGTGGGGAGACCAATGTGATAAACACAACTGAAGCTCCTTAGGGAGGGGAGGAGCCCACAGGTAAATACAGAACACAGCCCAGCCCAGCACTGGGAGCACACATGGACAGGGTGAGGCCAGGGGGCAGAAGTAACACATTCTATTTATATTCTTTTAGTGGAGACCCTTAATTTTTAAGACTTTTTTCTTTTTATTTTTTTTTAAGAGGTGAGGTCTTGTTATGTTGCCCAGGCTGGTCTCAAACTCTTAGCCTTAAGCAATTCTCCTGCTTCTCCGGCCTCACACCTGGGATTACAGGTGTGAGTCCACTGTGACTGGCCAAGACATTCTTAACTTGATAATTTTTTT
>PVKV010036713.1:0-15459 GCA_004027835.1 Alouatta palliata
CTCACCTAACCCCCTCCCCTCCCTCTTGGTGGCTTATAAAAGGCCGCCATGCCCCGCTGCCGGGGCTGCTCTTCCTCGCCGCATGTCCCTGAGTAGCCCGCAGAGACCAATAAAGCCTGAACTCCATCTGGGTGCCTTCGGTCTTTTTCCAGTCTCTTGCCTTTGGGGTCGCGCACTCGGGGGTCGCACATCGCTCACATTATTTATCGAAAGATGTAACATTTGGATTCTAGGTGCAGAATCAACACTGAGTTATGAGCATTCAACAACATGATCATAGAGGAAGGAAGGATAAGAGTTCATAAACGTACTAACACAGAGATAATCGCAACGGAAGCTTTAGTTACCATAGGGATTTCTGAGAGGCAAAGAGAGAGGGTCTCTTAAGAAAAGTGACTGATGCTATTTATTAAACTACTTGCAAGTAATGTCACATTTTAAAGTTGCTCAAAAAAAAAAAACACCTTTTTTTATATCAGTCTCTTAATATGCTGAAGGAACCTGTTCAAATGCTTCAGCGGCGAAGTAACTTAGATGATAAATGTATTCTTCAATCTGTGCACCAGTCAAGTAGCAATAAAATCAGAATAATTCATGCAAAAATTTTCATTATGTTTCTAAACATACTTATTTACATTTTAAATCACACATTAGACAATATGAAATATCTTTCATTTGGACAGGTGTGAACTAGAAAACAGATGCATTCATTAAACATGGAACAATTCGGCGAATTACAAAAAAAATACTCAAAGAATTCTTTGGTTGAAGTACTTCAGCCACTGTTAACTTACTTGAAAAAATACGGCCATGGCTCCAATTATTCTGTTCTCAGAAATTGCGGTTTGAAAACTGTCAAAGTCATCTGGATTGTAAAAGAAAATCTGCATCTGTAAGAACAATTAAAAAATGTATTAGGAAAATTTTCAAACATAAACAAAAGTTGTGAGAATAGCACAATAAATGTACATTCTCCAGTTACTAAGATTTTGCCAAATTTATTCACCTATCCATATTTTTCCTTTGCTTTCTTTTTTTTCTTTTTCTTTTTTTGTTTTTTAAGACAAAGTCTTGCTCTGTCATCCAGGCTAGAGTGCAGTGGTGCAATCTCGGCTCACTACAACCTCTTCTTCCCAGGTTCCAGCAATTCTCCCGCCTCAGTCTTCCGAATAACTGGGATTACAAGCATTTGCCATCATGCCTGGCTAATTTTTGTATTTTTGTAGACATGGGGTTTCACCATGTTGGCCAGGCTGGTCTTGAACTCCTGACCTAAGATGATACACCCACCTTGGCCTACCAAAGTGCTGGGATTATAGGTGTGAGCCACTGCACCCGGCCCTTTGCTAACGTATTTTAGAACAAACCTAGACATCACGTCATTTTACCCTTAGATACTTCAGAATGTATCCCATCTTTTCAGGTAACTACAATGCATTCACACCACCCAAAATAAGTAAAACTAATGCCTTCTTATTTTCTAATACCCAGGTCATGGTGAAATTTCCCTAGTAAGAAGCAAAATTTTAATGGAGTTAACCACCTTTTTATAAAAAGCTAACCCACACATTATTTTGCTTAATCCTCTTATCAACCTATGCAAAAAAAATTAAGGCAGAAATTACTATACTCAGTTACAGAAGAGGAAATAGTGCTTCAGAAATTTGATGTTAATTTGCCTAATATTACACATCAGAGAGAATCCAAAATCCACGCGCTTTCATCCCAACCTTAACCTTAAATATTTCCTCTTACATTTGGTTAGCATTATGTTTTCTTTTCTTTTTTTTTTTTTTTTGGAAACAAACAAACTCACTCTCACTCTGTGGCCCAGGCTGGAATGCAGTGGCTGCTATCATAGCTCACTGCAGCCTCCATCTCCTAGGGTCAATAGATCCTCCCACCTCAGCCCCCTGAGTAGCTGGGACTACAGGTGTATGCCACAATGCTCAGCTAATTTTTGTCTTTTCTGTAAGGATAGGGTTTTGCCTTGTTGTCCAGGCTGGTTTCAAACTCTTGGTCCCAAGTGGTCTGTGTGTCTCAGCCTCCCAAAGCACTGCGATGACATGTGTGAGTCACTGTGCCTAACTAGAATTTCTTATTCAAGAAGCAGAACACAGGTAAGTCAACTCAGAATCATTATACAACTTTAATGATTGCAGACACCTTGACATTTAAAAAGATGGAGAGAGTAGCTCGGCACAGTGGCTCATGCCTATAATCCCAGCACTTTGGGAGGCGGGCAGATCACCTGAGATGGGAGTTAGAGACCAGCCTGACCAACACGGAGAAACCCCATCTCTACTAAAAATGCAGAATTAGCCTGGCATGGTGGTACATGCCTGTAATCTCAGCTACTTGGGAGTCTGAGGCAGGAGAATCACTTGAACCTGGGAGGCAGAGGCTACAGTGAGCAGAGATCGTGCAATTACACTCCAGCCTGGGCAACAAGAATGAAACTGTCTCAAAAAAAAAAAAGATGCAGAGAACAAAAATGAACCATAGGGTATCTCCAAAAGCCTCCATATTGATAAAAAGAATAGATCTGGGATCCTATTCCAGCCTCCTCATTTACTTAAAAGCATCAGCTTTCTTGAGTATAAAGTCAAGTATTTCCACTTAGCGGAGTAACCGTGAGGCTCAAATAAGTTAATGTAGTATATACCACATAGCACCATGTTAGACCTCATCGATGCTCAAAAAATCGCCATCATCATCATCATATATACACTTTTTTCCTCTGAGACAGGGTCTCATTTTGTCACCCAGGCTGTAGTGCAGTGGCATGATCATGGCTCACTGCAGTCTTGACCTCCAGGGCTCACATGATCCTCTTACCATGGCGTCCTAAGTAGCTGGAACTACGAGTGTAGGATACCACATCGGGCTAATTTTTGTATTTTTTTAGAGACAGGGTCTCACTATGTTGCCTAGCTGGTCTCGAACTCCTTAGTTCCAGCAATCTGCCCACCTTGGACCCCCAACCTGTTGAGATTCCAGGCATGAGCCACTGTGCCTGGCCATCACCATCATCATCATCATCATCATCATCATATTTTAAGATTAACATTTGGCAAACATCTTAAAATTCCTAGTAAGAGTGTGATTCCACTGAATCTTCTAAAATGATGCTACTCCTTACAGAAAATTCTATCTTCTATATAATTAGTTCTTTCATGATCTCTGTTTTCCCACTTTCCCAAAAGGCACCATGCTATTTTCTGTAACAGACTGAACAACCACACCCCACATAGATTTAGAGATTTGACATTGAACAATGAAGTCCCAGCAGGCAAAGCTAAGTCAGAATGACAAACTGAAGTATAGGTCAAAGGAAAACAGAGTTCTGATGACTGAATGAATCCAAATGCTAAGAATACGATGGCATTTCTTTTCTGAAGAGTAAAATCAGGTAGCCCAAATCAGGACATGTCCTAGAAAAAATTCAAATACCTAAGTACATGGGAGAAGGATGGGTAATTTCTTTTGGAGAATTTGCTTTCTTCAAGGTAATTCATTTTCTTAAGACTGTGAATTTGCACCCATTCTGGCAGTTTCTTACAAATGTGTTACCTTATGGTTTGGACAGCTTTAGACATCATGAATTGTTAGAGAAAAATCCATTCAATAAGGGGCAGATTAGAATGGTTTAATATTAGGTGAATTGCTTTGGGTACAATACTACTAACCCAAGAAAGAAACTTCACACAGGTGGGTTCAGAAAATTACACTTCACTTTCCTTTTAAGCCCATGTCCTCAAATTAAGTAGGTTCACAGAAGGCTTTCTTATACTTCAGCCCAAATGCAGGGACAGCATTGTTTAATGCATCACCCGAATAGTATGTGATACAAAATACTTTAAGATCTCTTCAAGGGCCTTTTCATTTACAAGTAGGGGAAAAAATGCATTTTTAGAAAATGTGTTTGAGTCATGGCTCCACCCATCTGGATAATAAAACGTCTCATAAAAAGGACAGTAGTACAGGTCTAAAATGAATTTTTCTTACTATTTTTCCTCACTTTGTAGTCTACTGAATTATGGTAATGTTTGAAGCTCTCTAAAACATAGGAATAAATAAGTAGATGGGTTTTGCTGAGTGAATTGGACTTGAGTGAACTGAAACGTATTTTGTCGGCGGTGGTGATGTCCAAGTTTGGACAGAGGCTGGAAACCATTTTCCAAAAACATCTTTGATGGGTGTTTGGGGTAGCTACCATCAATTTCACCTTCAAAATGAGCTATGTCCAGAGCCCTCCCTTCAACATTCCGGGCTCTAGATTCCAGAGTCCTCCCTTCAACATTCCCCAAAGTGTGTTCTTGCAAATATGAATCTAAGTGATGCTTACTCTACAGCAATCCTTCTATGAAGAAACATGGTGTATATAAGCCGAAGAAAAGATCTAGGGGCCAGGCGCGGTGCCTCATGCATGGAACCCCAGCACTACGGGAGGTCCAAGAGGGAGGACTGCTTAAGCCCAGGAGTTTGAGGCCAGCCTGGGCAACACAGTGAGACCCCATATCTACAAAAAATAAAAAAGTATCCAGGGGTGGTGACTGTAGTTCCAGCTATTCAGGAAGCTGAGGTGAGAGGACTGCTTGAGCTGAGGAGGCTGAGGCTACTGATGGCTCCACTGCATTCCAGCCTGAGTGACAGAGCAAGACCCTGCTTCAAATAAAATAAAATAAAATAAAACAGGGATCTACTAACTGTTCCCTATCTCCTTTACCCAGTATCACCAATTATTTATACTATACCTAATTTGCCCTCTCTCTGCATACACACACACGCGTGTGCGCGCACGCACACACACACACACACACACACACACACACTTTTTTTCCTCAATCATTTGGGAGCACATGGGAGATAATAGGCCCCTTTACCACTAAATACTTAAGGGTGTAATTTCTAAGAATGAGGACATTCTCTTACATAATCATAGAATAATTATTAGAATTAGCAAACTTCACATTAATATAATACTATTATCTAATTCACAGACTATTTTCAAGTTTTGGCAAGTGCCCAAATAAAGTCCATTACAGATCATTTTCTGGTTCTCAGTCCGGAATCCAATCCAGGATCAAACTTTGTATTTGGTTGTCATGTCTTTTTACACTGACCTCTTCTACCCCCATCTTCATCTGGAACAGTTACTCAGCCTTTGTCTTTCTTTACTCTGACAATTTGAAGTGTACAGGGCAGAAATTTCATTGAATTGAGATCTGTCGGCCGGGCGTGGTGGCTCATGCCTGTAATCCCAGCACTCTGGGGGGCCAAAGCGGGCAGATCACTTCATGTCAGGAGTTTGAGACCCACCTGGCCAACATAGTGAAAATCCATCTTTACTAAAAATACAAAAATTAGCTGGTTGCAGTAGCATGTGCCTGTAATCCTAGCTACTGGGGAAGTTGAGGCAGCAGAATCGCTTGAACCTGGGAGGTGGAGATTGTAGTGAGCCAAGATCGTGCCACTGCACTCTAGCTTGGGCCACAGACCGAGGCTCCATCTCAAAAAAAAAAATAAATTGAGGTCTGTCTCATGGTTTCTCACGACTAGATTCAGGTGATGCATTTTAGGCAGGTTACTACAGCAGTAATATTGTATCTTCTCAGTGCATTATATCAGCAAACACAGTATGTGGGTTTATCCTGCTATGGGAGGTATTTATCTTGATCACATGGCTAATGTGGTAACTATTGGGCTTCTCAACTATGAAGTTATTAATTTTCCTTTCATAATTAAAAAGTACATTGCAGAAAGATAATTGAGATGACACAAATATCTTACTCCTTATTTAATGTTGACTCACTAGTATAGTATCCTTGGGTGACTTTCTAACTCCACCATTCCTTCTATATTCATTAATGGCATTCTAGAGTAAGGAATGCCTTTCCCCGCACTGCAGTTTATTCATTTATTCATTCATTCATTTAAATCCATACGGACTTATTTTTGTTTCTGTTTATTCAATCCATTATCAGATTCCATTACTAACATTAAGTATTCTGATGTTCAGACTATCCCAGATTTGCCCAGTAGGAAACCCCTTCAAAAGAATTTCTCTGGCATTCTGCCATGTTCCCATCTTATTTTATTTTTTAGCATCTCTTATTTTTTGGGCTCATCCTGTATTTTCCCTGCCCTGGCCCTAGAATTGGCCACTTAAGTCCTGGTTCAAAGATTATTCAAAGACCTAGAAACTTTAACTCAGTATTTTTCAAACATGGCTGAAGTAGAACACTTTGGGCTTGATCCTTAAAGAAAACCATATAGCTTAAAGGTCGATGAGTCTATTCCAAGCAGAACCCTCTTTTGCAAGAGAAGGAAAGCTGAATCAACTCTGTATAAACAGATGTTCCTTCATCATGTAAAGCTCCATGAAATAGAAGATGCATATCTCCTCAAGTACAGAAACAAACTCGATGAAGCTCAATTAAAAAGCCAGCGATAGACCGCATGCACTAGGGCACAATCAAGGGACCAGTTCTGCCAGTTTTCAAAGTCATGAGTGAGAGTCATTAGCCCAAACGGATCATTCAACTCTACCTGGTGGAATGGCTTCACTGCAAAA
Organism: Alouatta palliata; assembly: GCA_004027835.1. Classification (NCBI taxonomy): domain Eukaryota; kingdom Metazoa; phylum Chordata; class Mammalia; order Primates; family Atelidae; genus Alouatta; species Alouatta palliata. Next base: position 6,578 of record PVKV010036713.1, read on the forward strand.
CCCTCCAGGTGTTTTTCTAGCCAGATCAAGGTGATGGATAACCTAGAGTATCATACAGCATAACTTGACATTTGGAAAATGGAATTTTACAGGGACAAAAGAAATCACATTAAAAGCATCATCATCAACCAGGAAGCATGTCCTAAAATACAGACATGGCAAATGCCTGCATGAATCCCAAGACTATCAAGTCATGGGAGGGAGGTGAAAAGGACACTGTGAGTACAGGGTTGACAGCAGTCAATGGGCCACTGTTGCAGAGTACTAGCGTGATACATACAAAGTCACAACAAAATGCCCACTTGGTTTCCTTGTTCTCCTGCCTTGTGCAACTTTCCCCTTACATTTAAACTAACTCCAGTTGCAATTTGATTTTACAAATGTGTATATGTCTGGTTTCCAATATGCATCAGCGTCCGTGTTAAGCTGAATGAAGAGAAAGCAACAAATCTGAAAACATGAGCCTTTGATACTATTATTGTTTTTCAAATATTAATTTTTAATCATATCAAAACATGTTTTTTAAACCTTTAGCGAGTGCCTACTGTATGCTAGGTACTGTACTGTGATTCACTGACACTCAGTGAGGTAGGTACCAGTATGATTCTCATTTTATGGGCAAGGAAACCAAGGATTTACAAAATTCATCATTTCAAACTTACAAAGCTGTTAAGGAAGGAAAGTGGGGTTGGGGCAGAAAAATTGTCTTTCCAACCTCAGAGTTCAAGGTCTTAATCACTGTGCTTCCTTCCAGTTGGCAGGAGTATTGCTTAATGCTTATTCTCTGTAAGTCACCATGACAGATGAAGATACAGTGTGTACTCAGGAAGACTAAAATATCATTAATGAGACAAGGTTAACTTTATCTTTCAGTGCCAAAGTTGAGTGACTGTATCAAAAATGAAAAGCACAAGGCAATGAATGGCTCAAGGTCAAGTGAGGCATCTATTAAACAAATACTACATTTATAAAGGCAATGGGCAGGAGGAGGCAGAGAAGGTGAAGTTTTTATTGTCTCATTTTTATTTTCTTTTCTATTTTTATTTATTTATTTATTTTTGAGATGGAATCTCACTCTGTCACCAGGCTGGAGTGCGATGACGCGATCTCGGCTCACTGCAACCTCCGCCTCCTGGGTTCAAGAAATTCTCCAGCCTCACCTTCCAAAGTAGCCGGGTCTACAGGCGCACACCACCATGCCTAGCTAATTTTTGTGTTTTTAGTAGAGATGGGGTTTTGCTATGTTGGCCAGGCTGGTCTCAAACTCCTGACCTTGTGATCTCCCCGCCTTGGCCTCCCAAAGTGCTGGGATTACATGTGTGAGCCACCACACCTGGCCCTTTACTGTCTAATTTATAGTTGTGTGTCTAAGTCAGCTCTCAGGTTGCTGTGATCATGGAAGCAAAAGGAAATGATCCCAACATGAGAATAGAAAACCCAAACTCTATGTTTTATTTCCTTTCAAAAAGCTATTTCTCCCACATGCCCCCAACACATGGCCCAAGAAAAAAATCATGATGGAGTAAGTAAGGAAATAGCATGCAGATAGCTCAGGGGGAAGACAATCTCCTGAAAGACTCAGTAGACATTTCCAGGATACTGCTGGGGATTTTTATTAAAGTGGAAGAACACACAAGAAAAAGCTACAGAAAAGAACAGATGGGGATGAGACGTAAACAGGACTAGATAAAGAGGGTAACCAAAAAGGCAACAGCAGAATTAAAAATCACATAGGAGGCAGCAGACAACAGAACTGAAGAGGTGGAAATGTATTTTTCTAATCAAGCTTGGCATTAACCTGCCAGTCAGGATCATGGTGGTGGACAAGAAACAGTTGCCTAAGAATAAAGAAGTGACTTGAAGGCAAACTAAATATCCAAACACAGTGACTCTGCCAGCTCTGCTTTTTTGATGATTTGCATAGGATAATGTCAGAGTTAAGGTTTTTGTAGAGTAAGTTCTTAATCTAACTTGATTTTTAAATTATTTTGTAACAGCTAGTATTAAGTAAGCCAGGACGCACACACTCAACACACTATCCTCTACTTCTGCCATTGCCTGTAGACAGAAAGATGTATGCAGGCAGGACTTAAGTCTGCCCAGCACAAGGCTGTGTCCCTAGCACGGTGCTGCTCATTATAAATACTATTCATTTATTTCTGGAATGAATAAAATGAGTGGAAGCTCTAAGTGGCACGAAGCAAGGACATCCAAGTGATAAAGCCACAAACACTAACATAGTCTGTGCCATCTCTTAGAATAAACAACAAAATCAATGGCAAGGAGGGCTCAAGACATTGACAGAATGAAGGAATTTAAATTGCTGGAGTAAATGCTCAGAAAAGTGCAGATACAAGCCAAAATCCCTGTGAAATGGCCAGGTGACTCCAGGTATGGTTCTGTTAAATACAGATTATATTACTTTCTCTTTAATCTACAAGAAAGTCAAACCATTTCTAAGTAATTCTGGCCAACCTAGGGGATGGCCTCATCCCCTAGAGAATGTAGCCCCTGTTACAACTGCAACAAAATAAGATCCATTCATTTAAATTATGGAGAAAAATGATAAAGAAACATTATATATATTACATTAAAGTATATAACACACTCTGAGTATTTTGTTTTATCCTAATGAACAAAGTTTTTACTCTTAGTTACTTTTTAAAAGGATCATTATTATTTTTTGTGAAAGTATTTTTTACATATGATGAATATTTAAATCCGTAGACCTTACAAGTAAAGCTGATTACTCTCTATAAAGTGGGTGGGTCTCATGCAATCAGCTGAAGACCTGATGTCTTTTTAAGAGAAGTTTTGCCTGCAGACGGGAACACAGATTAAGCTCAGGTTTCCAGTCTTTAGACTCAAGGCAGCAGTATCAATTCAGCTAGAGTAACTTAGCTAAAATTAATAACAGGCCAGAGTTACTCTGTGTGTGTGTGTGTGTGTGTGTGTGTGTGTGTGTGTGTGTGAGAGAGAGAGAGAGAGAGAGAGAGAGAGAGAGAGAGAGAGAGAGAGGAGAGAGAGATCCTATCCTATGGGTGCTCTTTCTCTAGAGAACCCTGACTAATACACTCCCTAAAATCATTACCGGTTTTAAGCAAACATATACAGGTATGTGTGTCTGTGTATCACATTATACAACCATTTTGCAACTCGGTTACTTTTTGGGCTTCTTTGAGCTCTGACCTCTATCATTTTCTCTCACCTCTTCATAAGAGGATTCTCCCCTGGAGAATGTAGCCCGTTACAACCCAGTTCACACTCTTACAGCATACAGAAAAATATCCATAAAGTTGACAATATTAGCTGAAGATCTAAGAGTATCTGCTGTAGAATAAAACCTGATTTGTATATTGAGGAGCCTGAAGATCTCTAAGGCCCAGTGTCCCCTTCAGTGAAACAGAGGTAATACTCACACCTCATGGGGCTGTTGTAATACATTTTCACTAACCGCTTGCTTTGGAAAAGTAAAAATGAATGAAATCACTCTCATTTTTCTATTACAATATGCCCTTATTACTTTCTTTATGACCAGAAGGGATATGTAAAGTAAGGTTCAAATAAACCATTTCCACAGGCCAGCCACCATCCCAATGAATCAAGCCACACGGTGTGGTGAAGAAACCAGTGTGTGGCCTTCACTGGAAGAATATTTTTAGAAGAACCAAGCTCTGAAGAATAGCAAGTACTGGGTATCTTTGCAGGCAAGGTGGCACTTAAATAAACATTCTGAAACGTTTCCTTTATACAATATCATTAATCACAGAGTATGCTAATCCTTAATTATTTCCTGTTTTCATTTGCCCTGTAACATGGAATTATCTTCGACTACTTTACAGCAGGAATCCTAAGATATGGAGAAGAAGAACTCGGGTGCCAGGATGTTTTTGGGATCTCTTTTAAAAGTCTCTGTGTGTAACTTGTTTATTCCATTATACATCTATTTATTAGCTGATTTTCAGGATTTCTGGTTCAGTGATGCATCTGATTAATCAGATACGTATTAAATGTTTGCACTTTTCGCTTGATAGGGAAGAGTCCAGGCTCTTGGTTGCAGTAGTGAGTTTTTCAGGGATTTACGATGCTTGATTCATGAGTTATTTCTTACAAGTCAGCATAAGTTTGAGCACAAATGAAGTAAGCTGAGTTTGGCTATAGCTTATACAGAAACTTTCGCCATGTACTCAGGAAGGAAGGCAGTGAGCTCTAGCTCTCTTATTTAATAGTTATGTGACCTGATTGAAGTCAATTACCCCCTCGCTGTGCCTTAACATCTCCAGGAGTACACTGAATTAAAAATATGTCACTGGGTTACACAGAAGATTAAATAAAATAACTCAAGTAAAGCACCTTCCACCGTGTCTGGCACACTCAGAACCACTGATTTACTTACATGTCTAAAGATTCGTTAAAGGGGGCAAATAAGAAAGAAAAAACAACAACACATAAATTAGTGAAAGGGGTATTTGCAGTATTCCCGAATTGGAACCTATCTAAATAGTAATCAGTAATGGAATGGACAGACAAATTGTGACACAGTCATACAATGAAATACCTAGAGGAATGCACTACAACCACAGGTAACAATATAGACAAATCTCACAAACAAAGCTGAACCAGGTAAACCAGATTTAACACACACACATGCACACACGCACATGCACACACACACGCACATGCACACACACACACATGCACACACACACACACACACACACAAAGCGCACACACACACACAGCCCTGTGCAATTCCATTGGAATGATGTAAGAAAACAGGAACAATAAGCAGTTAGAAGCCAGCACAGTGGCTACCCCAAGTGGCAGCACCTGGACAAGGACATCAGTAGGTATCTTGTAGATGTGGGCACTGGTTACAAGGGTATGAAAATTCATCAGCTGTACACTTATTTGTAATTTTTCTCCTTTCCATACGGTATTTCAACAATGAATAAACAGAAATAGTAAAATACCTGTGTTTTTGAAACCAAGAGGAACAAAAGTATGACCTCACATAGTAACAGGGCTGAGGCAGGAGGATTGCTGGAGCCGAGGAGTTTGAGACCCACCTGGGAAACATAGCGAGACCCCATCTCAAAAATAAACATTAGCTGGGCATGATGGCAAACACCAGTAGTTCTAGCTACTCGGGAGGCTGAGGCAGGAGGATCACTTGAGCTGAGGAGTTCAAGGCTGCAGTGAGCTATGACTGCATCACTGCACTCCCACCTGGGTGACCCAGTGAGACTCTCTGGGTCTGATCCTACTGTCTGATCAGACTGAACTTATCTACTTGACAGAGCAAGTTTCAATGACTGGCCTTGAATATACAGAATCCCTCTAGCCTAGGACCCAATAACTATTACAAGAGCCAAGCACTGCCCCTGCCCACCCTTTCCCCTTAGGCAGCTGCTGCAAGTGAAGCCAAGAGGCAGCCTCAAGCATAAAACTCTCAGGAGCATTGCTTAAATGTATCCAATTCTGAACACTTTACATCAATTAATTCCTTAAATCCTTACTATTACTTTCTAGGGGTGACATTCTTATTTTTTTCTATTTTATACAAAAGGAAATTAAGGCTGAGATAGTAGGTCTTGTCTAAGAAGTAGTAACACTGGGACTCAAATCTAGGCATTTACTTGTAGAGCCCACGTAATTAAAACTGTTCTAGCCTACTATATCCTGATCAGAATTCCCATTAGCAATGAGCACTACCTGTTAGTTCTCTCTAGGGTCCTAAAACAAAGCTTGCAGAGCAGTGTTTTAACCTGGGGTCATTTTGTACCCCAATAGAAATGTGGCCATTTCTAGAGACATTTTTGGTTGTCACTCCTTGGGGTAATAGGCATCTAATGCAGAGGTCCCCACTCCCTCGTCTGTATTTACAGCTGCTCCCCACCTGCCTGAGCTCCGCCTCCTGTCAGATCAGTGACGCCATTGGTCGATTCTCATAGGACCGTGAACCCTATTATAAACTGTGCATGCAAGGAATCTAAGGGTGCTCCTTATGAGAACCTAATGCCTGATAACCTGTCACTGTCTCCCATCACCCCCAGATGGGACCATCTAGTTGCAGGAAAACAAGTTCAGGGCTCCCCCTGATTCTACATTACGGTGAGTAGTATAATTACTTCATTATATATTACAATGTAATAATAATAGAAATAAAGTGCACAATAAATATAATGCAACTGAATCATCCTGAAATCATCACCACCCCCGACATCGTCTGTGGAAAAGCTGTCCCTGGTGCCAAAAAGGTTGGGGACCGCCTACCTAGCAGGTAGAGGCCAGGGGTGCTCCTAAACACCCCAAAATGCACAGAATAGTGCCCCACATCATGGGAGTTTCTCTGCGCCAACTCGGGCTCTGGAGGTTGACAGAAGAAAAAAAGACAAGAATTATCCACCCAAAATGTCCATAGTGCTGAGATGCAGAAACCTTGTCCTACACCCACTGACAACATGAAACATGATCAGTGGGTATAGTAAAGCACTTTGTTTATCTTTCCCTTTCCCACTACTACTGAACTTTGAAGCAGAGGATCAAGTCTGCTTTGAAGGGGCTTGAAACTGGGAGAGCACTTTTATTTATTTATTTTTTGAGACGGAGTCTCACTCTGTTGTCAGCGTGGAGTGCAGTGGCGTGATCTCGGCTCACTGCAGTCTCCACCTCCCGGGTTCAAGTGATTCTTCTGCGTCAGCCTCCTGAGTAGCTGGGACTACAGGCATGCGCCACCATGCCCAGCTAATGTTTTTATTTTTAGTAGCGATAGGGTTTCACCATGTTGGCCAGGATGGTCTCGATCTCCTAACCTCGTGATCTGCCCGCCTCGGCCTCCCACAGTGCTGGGATTACAGGTGTGAGCCACTGTGCCCGCCTGGGAGACCACTTTTGTCCCTATACATAAACCAGTCACTTCAACTACTCTTGAGGTGACTGTAATGCTTTCTTTTCTAATGAAACAGCGTTTCCTTGCTTGCAGGGCTATTTTATACACAAAGCTGGTTCTGAAATGCAGTGGATCTTACTGCCTGGGACACAGTGGAGGGCGAGGGGTCCCTAGGTGCATCTGGAACTCATTTGTATTTCAAAAACAGGAAAATCACTACCACAGTGTTTGTGCTCTTTGTAATATGAAACTTTTTAGAAATTGCTTTGTACTTGGGAGTAACAGCCACATGATTCACCATGAAATGAAGTCTGGAAAATCATTTTGGATAAACGGACCTATAAATTCAATAGAATTTCCATGACAACATAGATGGCAACACTCAGCCACATATAAAAGATTATAAATCATTCAAAACCAACTAGGAATCAGCAGTATGTCTCCCATTTTGAAATATAAGAAACCCAAAATATTTCTGATTTGTTACTTACTCAACCAACGTTCCCATTAGAGTTCTTTCCTCACTTCTGATATTATTGTATTCTCTACCTCGTCATAGGTTTTGGGCGAAATGATGATGTCATGAATTTGCAATTAAGCTAAACAAAATTAACACAGGTATAGAGTTGGTTGTATTCCCTCCCCTTCTCCCAGCCAGAGACCTCCAAGAGAGCTTGTCTCAAACACAAGTTATGGTCTTTTATCTGGAAAACTGCATTTTGCACTATACAACTGAATGTTGCCACATCATGGTTCTCCATGACAAAAAGGCTGATGCCAAACATTTCTGAGAACAGACATGCAAGGCAACTGGAGGCTTCCAAAGGTTTCTGAGTTCTAGCAATCCAAACCACACCCTTTAGTGCCCTTGGGAGAACCTCCGCAGTGAAGTATTTTTAAGGTTAGCTGGGTTGACTGGTCTAGAATATTTGTTCTTTAAAACAGCTCTCTGTTCCTGAGGTCATCTTATCATTTCTGGTGGAGATTCCCTTACAAGAGGCTCTTCTGAATATTGTATGATGACCCCTCCCACTGGGAGGGTCCTTACAGAGCTAAGCACATAGTAGGCACTCATTAAATGACTGTGGAATGAATGAATGAGTTATTCCTCACACAGGAGAAAATGTGTTGCATTGCTCCACTGGGAATTTTTTTATTATTATTCAGTCTCCCTTGAAATAACCAACAGCTTTGGGCAGATGACTGGTCAAGGGGGAAAAACAAATTTATGGAGTTATGAATCTGGCTTCCAGTAGGGCTGCAAGCCCCCATGAAAGACTGCTGAAGGTGGTACATGTATTCACTGAACAGTGCCCATTACTTTTCAACAGTTCATTGATCAGACAGACTTTTATGGTTCCATCTACAACCATGTGCCCAAAGACCCATGTTCAGCCCTGGTCTCATGTGGTACACAACCATGGCCTTCACTGGAATCTGCGAGGGCTCCACAAGCCAGAAAGGTTAAAAATCACTACCTCTAAAAAATACGTAAACATGCCTCAATGAGCAAAAAATCCCTTCTCTAAGACAGATATCTAGAAGCAGATCAAACCAAATCATCCCTGAGAAGACTACACATGTTTTTTTACTCTAATCAACAACGCAGGAGAATACCAATTTTCCTATACCATTACTAACTGGATTCATGGATCCTTCTTATTTTTTACCATTGGATAGATACTTCTGTTCTTATTTAAAAATTTCCAAACAAGCCGGGCGCGGTGGCTCACGCCTGTAATCCCAGCACTTTGGGAGGCCAAGGCGGGTGGATCACGAGGTCAAGAGATTGAGACCATCCTGGTCAACGTGGTGAAACCCCGTCTCTACTAAAAATACAAAAATTAGCTGGGCATGGTGGCACGTGCCTGTAGTCCCAGCTACTCGGGAGGCTGAGGCAGGAGAATTGCTTGAACCCAGGAGGCGGAGGTTGCGGTGAGCCGAGATCGCGCCATTGCACTCCAGCCTGGGCAACAAGAGCGAAACTCCG
>PVKV010036714.1:0-15456 GCA_004027835.1 Alouatta palliata
TGCTTGAACCCAGGAGGCGGAGGTTGCGGTGAGCTGAGATCGCGCCATTGCACTCCAGCCTGGGTAACAAGAGCGAAACTCCGTCTCAAAAAAAAAAAAAAAAAGAAAGAAAGAAAACAGAATGATTATGCTTTTATGTGTTGTGTATATAGTGTTGAACCCAATGCTGTGCACAGAGGAAATTTTACAGTCCATGTCCATAGTGTTTCCTATGTATTGGGGCTGCATAAAGCACATATTTGATAATCATTTGTTGACTACTCCATGTCTAGTCAAATGACACTTTAATTTTATGTTTTGGAACAGTTCAGTATTAAGGATTAGTACTAGGAAAAAGACTTAACATTGAAATTCTGTGGATTTAAGTCATTTTCTTCTGAAGATAGAAGACTTTCAAAGCTCCAAGGAGTTAATCTGGAAAAAAAAAAAGTAAGCAGCTTTCCATCAAAAGATATTATGTTTTTTTTTTTTTTTTTAAAGACGAGGTTTCACCATGTTGGTCAGGCTGGTCTTGAACTCCTGACTTCAGGTGATCGGCCCGCCTTGGCCTCCAAAGTGCTTGGATTACAGGCGTGAGCCACCACTCGCAGCCCAAAAGACACTACGTTTAAGATTTGTACTGTAAAAACCTTGTGGAGCTCTGATCTTGAAACCTCACATTTTATATTGCCTGAACAGTCTAAAGGCTCCTAGACAACTCTGATTTTGGCTCAGTTTTCAATAGCTCCAGAGAATAAGAAAAGGAGAATCTGATACTGCTGGCAGTCTGTACTTTTGCTTCTCTGGGCCAAGATATGCTTTTCCAAATAAAATCAAGGAAATTGTAAACCAGTAGTAAAAACGAGTAAAGCATCCAGGAATTTGCCTCCTCTCATGTCCTGTTTTCTCCTTTTTGTTCTTAGGCTGTCTGATATTAAACTAATGTGGCAAAACTATCCTCTGGGCTTGTCCTTCCTACTTCCCCTTTCAAGTTTATGGGAAATAATTATGGAAAGATACTATGTTTATTATATATTCATTTTTTTATTACATGCTGTTTCTGTTTAATAGCCTCTGGATACATTTACAAGTGCATTTTTAATTTTTAAATTTTTATTTTTTGAAATGGGGTCTCACTCTTTCACCCAGGCTGGAGTATAGTTGTGTGATCTCAGCTCCCCAGGTTCAGGTAATTCTCCTGCCTCAGCTTCCCGAGTAGCTGGGATTACAGGCATGCACCACCATGTCCGGCTGATTTTTTTTTTTTTTTTTTTTTTTTAGTAGTAATGGGGTTTCGCCATGTTGGCCAGGCTGATCTTGAACTCCTGACATGACCTCAGGTGATCTGCCCACCTTAGCCTCGCAAAGTGCTTGAAATTACAGGCATGAGCCACCACACCCAGTCTACAAGTATAATTTTTAAAAAAACTTGTAAACCTCTTTACTGAACTAATTTGGATTATAGATAGTATTGGGAAACTATTTAAGACAGTCTCGCTCTATCACCCAGGATGGAGTGCAGTGGCGCAGTGTTGGCTCACTGCAACCTCTGCCTCCCAGGTTTAAGTAATTCTTGTGCCTCAGCCTCCAGATTAGCTACTATAGGCCCTTACTACTATGCCCAGCTAATTTTTCTATTTTAGTAGAGATGAGGTTTTGCTATGTTGGCCAGGCTGGTCTCGAACTCCTGACCTCAGGTGATCCACCTGCCTGGGCCTCCCAAAGTGCTGGGATTATAGGCATGAGTCACCATACCCGGCCAGAAACTATTTAAAAACAGACTCTTGTGGGCCTGCTACAGGAAAGCTTAGGTGAGTAAATATAGCAAAATAAGACATAATATTTTTGTGGAATACCTTGATAGCTGTTGCCTACTGTAGTTAATGGTATGTCTTATCTCCTTAGAACCATTTTTTTTCTTTTGGTTTGTGAATGAAATTTGTTTTACTTGTATAAATTGGTTTTGACTTTGGTTTTTCAACACATTTTATTTAAATGGAATTTATATATTAGGCTTCAATAGTTACTAGTTTGAGGGATACTCTTGAACTTTGTGCCAGGTACTTTCTGGCTGAAATTACGGTGAATCAGGCCTAGGGTAGCTGAAGTTCTAGATTATTTCTGTGAAATCAAGTGCTGTTTTTGTTAATGTTCATTTGTTTGATTTAAGTTTGCTCTGGGCTAAGCCAGATCTATGGAAAGACTTAACTCTGTTCCAGGAAGCTTCCAACTTAGAAAAAAAAATTTTTTTTTTCTAATTCTGACTGTTCCACTTCTTTGAAAAAACCAGATAAACAGATCAGACTTGTAAATGGTCTGTTTTCTTAAGATATCTTCTGACATAATGGGTCTCCAGGGAACTGAGTGGCAACACACATTTAGCTGGGAGTGGCAGTTCATCTCCCTAAGTGTAATTTAACATCACATTTGTCTACACACAGCAGTTTTGGAGGCATACTTGGAGATTGAACTTATATTTCTCTTAGCTTTATTTTTTATAATTTTGTGTCTGAGATATTTCTAGTACAATTATGTAGAGAAGCTGAACTTTGGAAAACATTGAAATCTTGATAGAAAAAAATACTAAATATGGCCAGGCACAGTGGCTCACACCTGTAATTCCAGCACTTTGGGAGGCCAAGGCTGGTGGATCACCTGCGGTCGGGGGTTCGAGACCAGCCTGGCCAACATGGTGAAACCCCATCTATACTAAAAATAAAAAAAAATTAGCCGGGCATGGTAGTGGGCACCTGTAATCTCAGATACTTGGGAGACTGAGGCAGAAGAATCGCTTGCACTCAGGAGGTGGAGGTTGCAGTGAGCCGAGATTGCTCCACTGCGCTCCAGCCTGGGCAGCAAGAGTAAAACTGTCTCAAAACAAGAAAAGAAAAGAAAAATACTAAATATAAGTTATAGAGTATTGTGGTCTGGAAAGAAATAGCATATATAGGTCATAGAAACTTCAGTTGAGTTTATATTATTGATGTAATTGCTTTTATGAATGAAGAGGGACGGGGAAGATTAAGACTTGAATGTATTTATTTTACAAGAGATTGTCTCACACACACACACACACACACACATATATATATATATATATATTTTTTTTTTTTTTTTTTTTTTTGAGACAGAGTCTCGCTCTGTTGCCCAGGCTGGAATGCAGTTGACCAATCTCAGTTTACTGCAACCTCTGCCTCCTAGGTTCAAGTGATGCTTCTGCCTCAGCCTCCCAAGTAATCCCAGATTACAGACGCTTGTTACCATGCCCAACTAATTTTTGTATTTTTCTTTTGAGATGGAATCTCATTCTGTCACTCAGACTGGAATACAGTGGCATGATCTCTGTTCACTATAACCTCCACCTACAGGGTTCAAGCAGTTCTCCTGCCTCAGCCTACCGAGTAGCTGGGACTACAGGCACACGCCATCATGCCCAGCTTTTTGTATTTTAGTAGAGACTGGGTTTCTACTAAAATGTTGCCCAGGCTGGTCGAGAACACCTGAGCTCAGGCAGACTGCCTGTCTTGGCCTCCCAAAGTGCTGGCATTACAGGTGTGAGTCACAGAGCTTGGCCTAATATTTCTTCAGAAATGAATATTGTATGGTACTATTTCTTGAAAGTAGCTTGCCGAAAGAATAAGATCAGCTTTCTGAATTGCCAGATCCAGAACATTAAAAAAAAAAAAAAAAAATACTGTGACCAAAAAAAAAGCTTTCTGGATCCACCCCCAGGAATCCTAGTGGGTTCCCATGGTAACAAGCTCTTTGCTTACAACTTGTCACTGTGTCACTGTCACTGAGGTTCAAAGAAAAGCCAGTATAGCAAGAACTGTGTGGCATTAACAACTCCTTAATAAAATGCTGTTGCACATTTACAAAGAGCCAGAAATAGAAAAGAAAGTTTTAAGGTTTTAATTTCTGTGTTCCGTTAATTAGAAGCTTTAAAAAGCTGCCTAATTATGGTAAGGTGCAGCAGTGGGAAGGTGGTGGGTGGCCCCCGCAGGCATAGGAGGGAGAGAAAGTAAGCCATAGGCTCGTGATGTTAGAAACTTCAGTGATTTTTTTCTTCTTTAATCTTATCATTTAGAAAATGAGAGACTTGAAGTGCCTTCCTTAAGTTCACATAGAGATAGAAGCAGAAATTTTCCCAGCACTGTTCTGTTGTTTCTACCCACACATTGGATGTTACCTTTCCTCTGCTTTTCATAGTGAAATAGGTTTCTAAGGTTAGCAAAAGACCTTCAGAAAAGTTATGCAGAGAAACTTTGTATCCATCAAAGGAATCCCTTCTACAGCATGCTGGGAAGGCAGGCTCTGCCTCTTTCCTCCAGTGGAGATTACTTGTCTAATTGGCAAAAGCCTCTCTACTGAAGTTCAAACGGAATAAAGTTTTACATGGATTTCCCCTTTTAAAGCTGTATATTGTTTTTCTCTCATCATAAAAGAGCAGTTACAGGCCAGGCGTTGTGGCTCACGCTTGTAATCCCAGCACTTTGGGAGGCAGACGTGGGTGGATCACCTGTGGTCAGGAGTTTGACACCAAGCTGGCCAGCAGGGCGAAATCTCGTCACTGCTAAAAATACAAAAATTAGCCGGGCCTGGTGGTGGGTGCCTGTAATCCCAGCTACTCAGGTGGCTGAGGCAGAAGAATCACTTGAACCTGGGAGGTGGAGGTTGCAATGAGTCGAGATTGTGCCACTGCACTGCAGCCTGGGCGACTCCATCAAAAAAAAAAAAAAAAAAAAAGCAGTTGTAAATCAGAATAATTCCAGAATGTTTTTCAGTAACCTGTTTATCTCCATTTAAGTAATGCTTGACAGTCATGATAAGACAGATAATTCTTTAAAGGAATTATGTCATGCCTAAACCCTACAACTTTGAAAAGATAATGCCATATTTGGAACAAGCTAGTCCTTTAACAGGTAGGAGGGAAAAGATGATGATAAATGCTATATTGAGTTTAAAGTACTTCATGATGTGCTTAACAAAATGAGATGATTTTGAGCTAAAGAATATTAAAACAGGCCTCAAAATGTTTCTAAGGCAAAATCAGAAGCCAAGTAGGAAAGTTGTTTTGTGTTTTTGGGGTGCATTTTGCGAATGCTTTTGTCATTGTTTGTAGAGTGGGTACATGTATACAAAAGTGAGCTTGGGGTTCAAAACTGATAATATTTTGGATTTTATTTTATTTTTTATTTTTGGATAGTGAGTCTCACACTCTGTCGCCCAGGCTGGAGTGCAGTGGTGTGATCTAAGCTCACTGCAGCCTCCGCCTCCTGAGTTCAAGCGATTCTCCTGCCGAAGCCTACTGAGTAGCTGGGATTACAGCTTCTTGCCACCATGCCCAGCTTATTTTTTTTTATTTTTTATTTTTAGTAGAGATTGAGATCAGCATGACCAACATAGTGAAACCCAAACTCCTGACCCTGTGATCCGCCTGCCTTGGCCTCCCAAAGTGCTGGAATTATAGGTGTGAGCCACCATGCCAGGCCTGTTTGTTTTTCTTTGAGACAGAGTCTTGCTGTGTCGCCTAGGCTGGAGTGCAGTGGCGAGATCTTGGTTCACTGCAACCTCCACCTCCTGGTTCAAGTGATTCTCATGCCTCAGCCTCCCAAGTAGCTGGGATTACAGGCATCTACCACCATGCCTGGGTAATTTTTGTAGTTTTAGTAGAGGTGTGGTTGTGCCATCTTGGTCAGGCTGGTCTTGAACTCCTGACCTCAGGTTATCCATCTGCCTCAGCCTCCTAAAGTGTTGGGATTATAGGCGTGAGCCACCACACTGGGCTGTTTGTTTTGAGAGAGGGTCTTAGCTGCCCAGGCTGGAGTGCAGTGGCATGATCATGGCTCACTGTAGCCTTGACCTCCTGGGCTCAAGTGATCCTCCCATCTCAACCTCTCAAGTAGCTGGGACTACAGGCACATGCCACCATGCCTGGCTGATTTTTTCTATTTTTGTAGAGACAGGGTCCCCCTTTATTGCCCGGGCTGGTCTTAAACTTCTGGTCTCAAGCGATCTGCTTTAGCCTCCCGAAGTGCTGGGATTATAGGCATGAGCCACTGTACCCAGCTTTCTTCCTTTTCTTGAAATCTGGTTGTCTCTCCCAGCTTCCATGTCTGACAGCCATCCTTCTGTCTCTGATATTGCTTTTTTTTTTTTTTTTTTTTTTTTTTTTTTTTTTTTTTTTTTTTTTTTTTTTTTTTTTTTTTTTTTTTGAGATAAAGTCTAGCTCTGTTGCACACTCACTGTAATCTCCGTCTCCCGGGTTCAGGCGATTCTCCTGCCTCAGCCTCCCAAGTAGCTGGGATTACAGGCACCCACCACCATGCCCAGCTAACTTTTGTATTTTTAATAGAGACAGGGTTTCACTATGTTGCCCAGGTTGGTCTCGAACTGCTGACCTCATGATTTGCCTGCCTTGGCCTCCCAAAGTGCTGGGATTACAGGGGTGAGCCATTGCACCTGGCCTCAATCTTGTTTTTTAAGCCTCCATTTACAGGTTGAATCACAGTGGGAGAGAGCCATGTTCAGAATTTTTTTTGTGATAGCTGAATTTTCTTCTTGTCTTTCATGTCTTTGATTCTATTTATGTTCTTTGTACCTCTTCTTTCTTGAGCTTGCATCTTCTGCATAGCTGACTATTATATTATCTTTGGGGCTGCCGAATAAAATGTGGAAGATTTTAAAGTTAAGGTTCCCAGAATAATGTTGTCGCCCACATTGCACATATGTCACATTTTGAGTTTACTAGTTAGGCCTCTAAATATGCACTTTATATACAATATGTGCAGTGTGATGACTTAGGTTGCCATGAGAACCTAAAAATTTTAGGCTTAAATGGTTCGGTAGCAGACATTTTAAAATTGTCTTAGATGAAAGCTAATTTTTTCTTTTATTTTATACACTCTTTACAAACTGAGGCATAAGGCAGTAGCTGTACTCATACAGTACCTCTCCTGCTGACAAGATGGGTGGCTTCTTTGTTTGCCTACCCGTTATCAGTCCCCTTTATTCGAATCTTTCATACTCTGCTGTTGTGTTCCCTGCCCAGGTTTTTTTTTTTTTTTTTAAATTTGAGACAGAGTTGTGCCCTGTTGCCCAGGCTGGAGAGCAGTGGCGTGATCTTGCCTCACTGAACTTCCCTGGTTTAAACAGTTCTGCGTTAGCCTCCCAAGTAGCTGGGATTATAGTTGCCCACCACCATACCTAGCTAATTTTTTTTCCCCTAAGACAGAGTCTCGCTCTGTTGCCCAGGCTGTAGTTCAATGATGAGATCTTGGCTCACTGCAACCTCTGCCTCCTGGGTTCAGGTGATTCTCCTGCCTCAGCCTTCTGAGTAGCTAAGGCTACATGTAGGTGTGCACCACCATGCCCAGCTAATTTTTGTATTTTTAGTAGAGACAGGGTTTTGCCATGTTGGCTAGGCTGCTATTGAACTCCTGGCCTCATGTGCTCTGACTGCCTCAGCTTACCAAAATGTTAGGATTACAGGCATGAGCCAGCACACTTGACCACTAATTTTTATATTTTTAGTAGAGACAGGGTTTCACCATGTTACTTGGTGGTTTTGAACTCCTAACCTCAAGTGATCTACCCGCCTAAGCCTCCCAAAGTGCTGGGATTACAGGTGTGAGCCACCGTGCCCGGCCTTGTCTCCTACTTTCTTTGCTACAAGGTAGGATTAGAAGTAGAAACTGGAGCCAGGCGCGGTGGCTCATGCCGGTAATCCCAGCACTTTGGGAGGCTGAGGCGGGCAGATCCTGAGGTCAGGAGATAGAGACCATCCTGGCCAACATGGTAAAACCCCATCTCTACTAAAATACAAAAAATTAGCCGTGCATGGTGGCGCGCATCTGTAGTCCCAGCTACTCGGGAGGCTGAGGCAGGGGAATCACTTGAACCTGAGCAGCAGAGGTTGCAGTGAGCTGAGATTGAGCCACTGCACTGCAGCCTGGCAACAGAGCGAGACTCCATCTCAAAAAAAAAAAAAAAGTAGAAATTGGAGCCGGGAGCTATAGTCCCAGCTACCCAGGAGGCTGAGGTGTTAAAATTGTTTGAACCTGGGAGGCATAGGTTGCAGTGAGCCAAGATTGTACCACTGCACTCCAGCCTGAGCTATAGAGTGAGACTCTGTCTCAAAATAATAATAGTAATAATAATAATAAACTGGATAAGATGACATGCATCTGTACTCAGTCCCAGTTACGTGGGAGTCTGAGGTGAGAGGATCACTCAAGCTCAGGAGGTCAAGGCTGTAGTGGCTGTAGTGAGCTGTGAACCTGCCACTGGACTCTAGCCTGGGTGACAGATATAAAAGTAAAAGCTGGAAGCTTTACCATTTTTTTTTTTGAGGCAAAATCTCATTGTGTTGCACTGGCTGGAGGGCAGTGGTGTGATCATAGTTCACTGCAGCTTTGAACTTGTGGGCTCAAAATGATCCTCCTGCCTCAGCCTCCTGAGTAGCTGGGACCACAGGCACATACCGTCATGCCTGGCTAATTTTTGTGGAGTTTTTTTGGGGGGAGGGGTGTGGAGATGAGATCTTGCTATATTGCTCAGACTGGTCTCAAACTCCTGGCCTTAAGTGATCCCCTTGCCTTTACCTCCCTATTTTTATTTTATTAAGAGGCAGGATCTTGCTGTTTCCAGGCTGGAGTGCAGTGGCACAATCATAGCTCACTGCAGCCTCAAACTTCTGGCCTCAATGAACAATCCTCCCACATCAGCCTTCCAAAGTGCTTGTATTAAAAGTGTGAGCCACCGTGCCTGGCCAGACTTTAACTTTAAAAAAAAAAAAAAATGGGCCGGGCACAGTGGCTCACGCCTGTAATCCTAGCACTTTGGGAGGCCGAGGCCAGTTTATCACAAGGTCAAGAGATTGAGACCATCCTGGCCAACATAGTGAAACCCTGTCTCTACTAAAAAAAAATATGAAAAATAGCCGGGCATGGTGGCGCGTGCCTGTGGTCCCAGCTACTCGGGAGGCTGAGGCGGAAGAATCGCTTGAACCCAGGAGGCGGAGGTTGCAGTGAGCTGAGATTACGCCACTGCACTCCGGCCTGGTGACAGAGCGAGACTCCGTCTCAAAAAAAAAAAAGTAAACTTGGCCAGGCGTGGTGTCTCACACCTGTAATCCCAGCACTTAGGGAGCCACCGCGCCCGGCCCAAGAAATGACTTATCAAGGGTCATACATTAGGTGTTTATAGTCATTTTGATTTTGAGATTATACTTGAAGCAATCCCCCTTTGTGTATACAACTGTGGTGTATTGCTTTGTGGTGTTTTGTGTGTGTGTGGGGGGGGGGGCGGGGGTGTGTAAGGGATGGAGTTTCACTCTTGTCGCCCAGGCTGGAGTGCAATGACGCGATCTTGGCTCACCGCAGCCACCCGGGTTCAAGTGATTCTCCTGACTCAGCCTCCCGAGTAGCTAGGATTACAGGCACACACCACCACATCCTGCTAATTTTTGTATTTTGTGGTAGAAATGGGGTTTCACCATGTTAGCCAGGCTGGTCTCGAATTCCTGACCTCAGGTGATCCACCCACCTCAACCTCCCAAAGTGCTGGGATTACAGGAGTGAGCCACTGCACCTCGCCTGCTTTTGTGTTCTTTTTTACTTAGTTGCCTTCACACAAGTAATCTTCGTAAAGTACATACAAGTAATTAAAGCTGTGATCTTAGACACAAACATATTAATCCATGGTAAACTACTCTTTGGGAAATCAAAGTTGCTATAATAGGACTGTTCAGATTCTTAAAAAAATTAAATACATAAGACACTATATAGAATGAAGAGGCTTCATTTTTTATTTTAAGTTTTGTAGAGACAGGGGTCTCACTATGTTGCCCAGGGTGTTCTTAAACTCCTGGCCTCAAGTGATCCTCTCCC
Source organism: Alouatta palliata (assembly GCA_004027835.1). Lineage (NCBI taxonomy): Eukaryota > Metazoa > Chordata > Mammalia > Primates > Atelidae > Alouatta > Alouatta palliata. The sequence continues at coordinate 9,870 of PVKV010036714.1, forward strand.
TTGGCCTCTCAAAGTACTGGGGATAACAGGGGTGAAACATTGCATTTGGCCCAGTTAAGAGGCTTTTAGTTACTTAATTTTTAAAAGTATTTTCAGACAGGATTTCACTTTGTCGCCCAGGTGCGATCATGGCTCACTGCAGCCTTGACCTCCTGGGCTCAGGGAATCCTCCCACCTTGGCCCCCTGAGTAGTTGGGAGTACAGGCATGTACGTGCCACCATGTCCAGCTAATTTTTGCTACTTGGATAGAGATAAGGTCTCCTTATGTTGAGGCTTTTAGTAACATGTTGAATATTTGCATGTCTGTTTTATGGGGCATGAATGTGCCTCCACTGCTGGCATCCTGCTATGTACTCTATGATGGATAGGAGCTAGGCAGTGCTCTTTTCTTTGGAGCTCTTGTTTGTTTGTTTGTTTTTTGAGTTGGAGTTTTTCTCTTGTCACCCAGGCTGGAGTGCAATGGCGTGATCTCAGCTTGCTGCAACCTCTGCATCCCAGGTTCAAGTTATTCTCCTGCCTCAGCCTCCCAAGTAGCTGGGCTTACAGGCACCTGCCACCATGCCCAGCTAACTTTTATATTTTTAGTAGAGACAGGGTTTCACCATGTTGGCCAGGCTGGTCTCGAACTCCTTATCTCAGGTGATTCACCTGCCTCGGCCTCCCAAAGTGCTGAGATTACAGGTGTGAGTCACCATGCCTGCTGGCCTGGAACTCTTGATGATTGGTTAACTTAGCAGTGTTTTATAATCAAGGATCTCATAGTTATCAGCATAAACATTTCTAGTTTCCACCATTTTGTTTTCCCTGTGGCAGGTTTTTTTTTTTTTTTTCCCCCTTAATAGTGATTTAAAATTTATTCAGCAGGCAAGGCAGAAATGTCTCAGATGGAAGAACATTTTCCTGAAGTGTTGTGTAAGAAATGTTGCAGTGGATGCTGAGTTATGGTCTGAATTTATTTTTATCTTTCTTTCGAATATGTTTTCTCTAAAGTAGGCAAAAGCTATAATTTTGCTTCCATAAGCAGTGTGGTATTAATCTCACACTATGAAACATTTTAGGTTGAAACTACAGACTCAGAATTTCAGAAATGGAGGGACCTTAGAAATCATCTAGTTCAAATTCTTTACTCCTTCACATTTAAGATATCTCAGGTACCCTTAATGAAGAGTTCTGGTAGGTGGGATAAGCGAGAACATCTAGGTCAACTGTCTGTTCTCAGTCTCTCTTCTCTCTTCCTTTTTTGTTTGTGGATAGAGACGGGGTCTTGCCATGTTGCCCAGGCTGGTCTCATACTTCTCGGCTCAAGTAATCCACCTCGGCCTCCCAAAGTGCTGAGATTACAGATGTGAGCTACCATGCTCAGCCTCTCTTCTCTAAAAGGGGATAACATTTATAGTTTGTACCCTACACTTCAGTGCAGTAGTCATGTAGTCTCTGCCTTTATTATTAATATCTCACATTAATCTCATCTAGGCACTAGATTGGAGGTCAGTGACAGTATGGTTTTCATTTGTGCTGTAGCCTCTATGATACTGAATAAATATGTAACCAGGCTGGGCGTGGTGACTCACGCCAGTAATCCCAGCACTTTGGTAAGCCGAGGTAGGGATCACTTGAGCCTAGTAGTTGGAGACCCGCCTGGGCAACTTGGTGAAGCCCCATCTCTATAAGTGGGGGAAATGTGCATAGACGGTGTGCACTAAGTACTTCACTAATGGCTGAAGAATAGAATCATGTGAGCTGTCAGCCATGCATTTCTTATTGTTGGAAAAGTTCACTCTGGTCAGCAGTTAAGCTTTTCACATACTTCACATTGAAGTGAATCTGAATGAATTGTTCTAAGTAAAATAATTTTTGGAGCACAAATATTTGGCTTCTGATTGTATAAGCTATCATCCTGAGACATACATTTTTAAAATTAGAGTTTAACTTGTATCAACCAGAAAAAAAAGGAGCTCAAAACATTCACAGTTGGAATGAGACCTTCATTCTGAAAGCAGCAAGGAGCTAGTGAAGGTTAACATTGTTCACACGAATGGAGAATAACCTTGTTTGCATGTTAAATTTTAGGATTTAAATGATAAATTGAGCCTCACCACTACTGCTGATCCAGTAAGAATCTGAGCTAGTAAAGGTTTTCAAATGTCTTTTCCATTTTTCATGGCTGAGGGATTCTTGGTGTCAGTGACTGAAATTATTTGTAAGTTACTTGACTGAAATAAGAATCTCAAACCTTACTTCACGTACCAGCCTGTGTGTTTCTGTTTTTTGTCTGGAGCTTGTGAACAGAATGCATGTGTGTGAGATAATTGGGCTTTCACTAATGGCCCCCTTTCAGCAACCATGTATGGGTAAAGCTGTTCAGTTCCCTGCTCCTCCCTCTCTGAGCATGGAGCAGAATCTGTTCTGCTGAAGCTGCTGTTCCACTTTTCAGCTTTCTATATTTGTACAGCAACAGCAGGAGCAGCCCACTAGCTAGGCCTTGTGGCCGTCCTTTGGCACCCACACTGGCTCAGACCTGCTCAGGACTCAGCCAGGGTGTGCAGTTTGTGTTCTTACGTCCATCCATCTGTCTGTCTGTGTACGTTTCTGTGGAGGACTGAGGTTTTCAAGTGAAAGAGGTGACTCGTTTGTCTTTGTTAATTTGCTGTGTTTAGGTTTGTCAATTGTAAATTGTAGAGAATATTTCAGGATGTTAGGGATGAGGCGAGGAGACAAGATTTGTTTTTATTTAACAAATACCATCTAGAGGGTGTAAAACAGGGAAATGTGGCATCAGAAATGGTCTTTGGGTTCCCTTGGAAACATCTGATTGAAGTAGTAGTGGTTTTTTTTTTTCTCTTTGTTTTGTTATAGGTCACAAAGATCTGCTGTTAGGAGTGGAATTGAATTATTTTCCTGGCACGCAAATTTTGTGACATATAATTTGAATATAAAAAGATGAGGCACCTCCACCCCTTTAAGAAATGATTCAGTGCACATCTTGGAAGAGAGTGCAGTAGGGGTTAAATGTGTTGACTTCCCTGTCCACCAGGAAAGGAACTGTGGGGAATGTCCTGTTGCTTTGGGCCCCACAGCAACCTGTGCTGTTTGTGCTGTTTGAGTGCTTTGTAACGTTTGGCCTTATAGAAGCCTTGTAATGCCTTTTGGTGTCATGTCTATTTAAGGAATAGCAGAAGACATGACATGAAGACAAATTTCAGGTTATTTTCAGAAGATACTGGGTTTATTACTATATTTTAAAAGGGCACTTTCTTGGTTTGTTACTAGATATTCTAATTAAACAGATGAATTCCTCACTCCTAGTCAGTTTAAGTCTGCATTCAAGTTTGCTGCTTTGTTTTACAGTTTCCTTTTACTACCTTCCCCCATCCCCTCATGAGTCATAAGCATGCAGTGTTGGGAATAGAACTTGTCAGCTGAGTGGGGATGAGACAGTTCTCTGCACACACATACTATTTGTGCTTTTTCTGTGTGGTGTTTTTTTTTTTTTTTTTTTTTTTTTGAGACAGTTTTGCACTGATGCCCGGGCTGGAGTTCAGTGGCCCGATCTTGGCTCACTGCAACCTCCACCTCCTGGGTTCAAGTGATTCTCCTGCCTCAGCCTCCTGAGTAGCTGGGACTACATGTGTGTGCCACCATGCCCAGCTAATTTTTTGTATTTTTAGTAAACACGGGGTTTCACCATGTTAGCCAGGACGGTCTCAATCTCCTGACCTTGTGATCTGCCCACCTTGGCCTCCCAAAGTATTGGGATTTCAGGCGTGAGCCGTCGTGCCCAGCCCGCACATACTATTTGTAACTGTAGTCAATAAGGAGAGGAAAGGACTTTATTTAAATGCTGGAGAAACACCTTGATTGAGGCAGCTTCTTCCTGTGGCTGTGTGGTATGGATGCAGAGTTCTGTGTGACTGTACACTGATATGTTCTGGCCCTGAATCACTTAGGAATTTGTTCTGTACCTTGTCCATTGTAGATTTTGGATGCTTGTTTATTTAGGGTCTAGAACCTGGTACTTAGCTTCTCTTGTATCCTGTATATTTAATGACTTTCTAAAATTATTTCGAGTGTGGCATTATATCTGCTACATCTTCTCCTTCTTGGCTATTCTTTGTGCCCATCTCATTTTACTGTCCTAATGTTTTCCCATTTATACTATGAATCATTCTGCACCCTACGTAGAGCCTGTCATTGGAGATTAAAATCAGTGGCAGCTCTTTGATTTTACAGCTTAGCCTCAGTAAGTAACACTGTGGTTAGCACACCTATATTCTAGCTTTCTTTTTGTTCTTGACCTTTTGTAAAAAGTTTATAACTTCCCTGGTCTCATTTTATTAGTTTATATTTTTCCAGTGTGTCCATTTTGAAAGCTTCACACACAAAAATTTTTTTTTGTTTGATGAATGAATAAATGTTTATACATAAATACTCTCAGAACAAGTGGGTTCAGTAATCCATAATGAAGATAACGCTAGACTCGGTAACAGGCTCAGTTTTAGGTGCAAGATCTGTCAGCTTGTTACTGCCTTCTTACCTACTCCCTTCCCCTTCCTGTTAGGAAATATTTTGGTATAATCTGAGGTATCCAATTTTTTTTTTTTAAATAAATGAAGCCTATTTTTTTACTTCAAGTGGTTTTTTTTGTTTGTTTGTGTTTTTGAGACGGAGTCTCGTTCTGTCACCCAGGCTGTAGTGCAATGGCGTAATCTTAGTTCACTGCAACCTCTGCCTCCTGGGTTCAAGCGATTCTCCTGACAGCCTCCTGAGGGCCTGGAATTACAGACACCCACCACCATGCCCAGCTAATTTTTGTATTTTTAGTAGAGATGGGGTTTCACCGTGTTTGCTAGGCTGGTCTTGAACTCCTGACCTCAGGTGATCCACCTGCCTTGGCCTCCCAAAGTGTTGGGGTTACAGGCGTGAGCCACCACGCCCAGCCTACTTCAGATGTTAATGATAAAAATAAATTTCAGCACAGCTGTTGCATTTTAAAAAGTGAAACTACATACTTTGTTTCTAGCTCAGTCAACAGATGAACCTGTTGCCTTTGAATGACATAACAATTGAGCATTGTACAGTACATCTTAAGAAGATATAGAGTACCTCATTTTGAAGACATAGAATCATCATGTAAAAGACTGAAATTTTTTTGGCTCATCCTCTCCCACCATAGGCACCAGAATAATAATAGTGCCCAAAATAATAATAGTAGTAAATGTTTATTGAGCACTTTCTATGTGTCAGGCACTATTCTAAATGTTTTACATGTATAAATATTTTAATTCTAACAAATATCCTGTAAGGTAGATACTCTTTCTCTAACCATTTTGTACATGAGGAAACAGAGGTATTTATGAAGAAGTTAAACAGTTTCCCCAGTTACCTGGCTAGTAAGCAGCAAAATGGGGATTAAAAAGCAGTGATATGACTCCAGAATCTAGGTATAGGGTACATCGTGGGTTTGCAGTAAATACTTGTTTATTTTATTAGCACACTTTATTATTTGAGATTATTGAATTATGAATCAGTCTAACCCATTTTCTTTTCTTTTCTTTTTTTTTTTTTTTGAGATGGAGTTTTTCTCTT
>PVKV010036715.1:0-15457 GCA_004027835.1 Alouatta palliata
ATAAAAAAGAAAAGAGAAAATAATCAAATAGATGCAATAAAAAATGATAAAGGGGATATCACCACAGATTCCACAGAAATTCAAACCATCATCAGAGATTATTACAAACAACTCTATGCACATCAACTAGTAAACCTGGAAGAAATGGATAAATTCCTGGACACTTGCATCCTCCCAAGCCTAAACCAGGAAGAAGTCAGTGTTTCCAATTCTATTCCTCCAGCCAAGGCATATGGATGAATCACTAACAATTCATCACCACTACTGGGAAAATAATGTAAAGCACATTTTATGTTAATTCCATACTGGTAGTATCAAACTTGTATATGAAAGGTGATACAAATAATACTCTTTATATTGAATACATTTCTAAGTGACAATTAACAAAACATTAACCCTATCAAAATAGAAAGCAAACACGTCATCTCTAAATAAAAAGCATTAAATAGCATGAAAAAAAAATAATTTGTGTCAGATCCTGGTTTTTAAATGCCAAAGCAAGAGAAGAACCAGGTGCCCTTGGAGAAATGGCTGATTCTAGAGCCGGGGTAAGGAAAATACAAGATAAGCCTGGATCATCTTATAATACTAGGAGAGAAAAAAAAGAATTGTAGGGTGTGCCAGAACACACAAACCATCCTGAAAGAGCACCCAAAGACCAAAGCTGAAATAATCTGATCATCAAATAAATAGTGGAATATTGGGTTTACAGCCCAAAGTATAAAATATATACCTCTGTGTCCATACTGATGTAAATAAATCCTTTAATAATCAAACAAGTAGGAAGAAAAGACAAATCCTTAGCTAGGAATTCCATATAGTATATGCAGATTTTCAGGAGGTAGAGCTTAATTCTCTTCCTCTTGAGTATGGACTAGAATTAGTGACTCATTTCTAATGAATAGAGCACGGAATGAGAAAAAATAGTAACTTTACAGAGATAAAACCAAGAAAACACTACCTTAACAAACAGTGAAAATTAACATCATTTATGATTCCATGGGAATCTCATGTATCTTTCATATGATGTAATAATCAGGCCACTTTGCCTTTGTAATATTCACTAGAAATTTCATAATTCTAGCCTAATAATTATAAAAACATTAAACAAACACAGATTTGGGGGCATTCAATAGGATACCTGGCCAGTACTCCTCAAGACTCTCAAGGTAATGACAAACAAGATTGAGAAAGTGCATAGATCAGAGGAGATTGGGGAGTCATGACAACTAGACACAATATGTTATTCTCATTGGATCCTGAAACATTAGTGAAAATGCTGATAACACGTAAGTAGTATGGAGTTTAGTTCACAGTAATATACTAATGTTGGTTTCTTAATATTGAGAAACGTACTGTGGTGATATAAGATGTTAACAATAAGGAAAACTTGTTGAAGTCTATACAGAAAGTCTATTTTCCAAATATATTCTTGGAATATATATTTGGAATACTGAAATATTTACATAATTCTAAAATTATTCCAAAATTTAAAATTAATTTAAAAGTAATTGTCATACATAGTGGTCTCAAAAGGAAACTCTTGTATATATGGTCAAATAATTGTTTTCAAAAGGTGCCAAGATCAGTCATTCAAAGGGAAAAGGACAGTTGTTTCAATATTAATGTTGGTAAAACTGTATATCTGCAAGCAAATTAATGAAGTTGGGGCCTGACTTTTTGCCATATATAAAAATTAACCCAAATGGATGAAAGACCTAAACGTAAGAGTTAAAACTATAAAGCTTCCTGATACTGGATTTTGCCATGCTTTCTTGGATAGTATTCAAAAAGCATAGGCAACAACAACAATAACAAAAAATAGGTAAACTGGACTTAATCAAAATTTTTAAAAATTTGTGCATCAAAAGATAAAATCAACAGAAATAAAAGGCAACCCCTGGAATTATAGAAAATACTTGCTAATCATATATCTTATAAGGAATGGATATCCAAAAAGTATAAATAACTCCTACAACATAGTGAAAAGAAACACAAATAATCCAGTATAAAAGTTGGCAAAGGACGAGAATAGACATTTCTCCAAAGAAAATATGCAAATAAATAGCCAATAAACTCATGGTTATTGGTAATTATTAGGGAAATGCAAATACAAACTATATAAGATACCACTGCACACACATTAGGATTCCCAATATTAGAAAAAAAGAAAGTAATAAGTATTGGCAAGGATATGTAGAAACTGGAATTCTTATACATTGCTGGTGGGAATATTAAATGGTGTAGCCACTATGGAAACTAGTATGGCAATTGCTAAAAAGAATTTCAACACAGAATTACCATATGATTTACCAATTCCCTTTTGTGCATACATTCCAAAGAAATTAAAATAAAGATTCAAACAAATATATGTATACTCAAGCTCATAGTGATATTATTCACAATGGCCAAAAGGTGGATGGCACTCAAGTGTCTATTGATGGATAAATGGATAAACAAAATACGGTCTATACAATACACACAATGGAATAATATCCATCCTTTAAAAAGAAATTCTGACACATGTTACAATATGGATGAACTTTGAACACACTATGCTAAGTATAATAAGCTATCACAAAAAGACAAATACTGTATGATTCCACTTATGTGAGGTATCTGAAATAGTCAAATTCATAGCAACAGAAAACACAATGGTAGTTGCCAGGGGTTAGGGGAAAGGGAAGAATGGGGAAGTAATGTTTAATGAGTATAGAGTTTCAGTTGGAGAAGATGTAAAAGTTCTGGAGATAGATGATGGTGATTGCTGAAATAACAACTTGCATGTGCTTAATGCCAAAGGACTATGTACTTAAAGATTGCTAAAATCGTAAATTTTATGTTTTATATCTATTTTACCACAATAAAAAAACTTTAAAACCACTTGTCATAACATGTTCATTTTTTAAAAATTTTGTCTCATGGGAAGGAAGGAAGGAAGGGAAGCAGGGAGGGAGGGAAGGAGGGAGGGAATAGGTGATGTGATGAGTAGATGGCTGGATGGATACACAGAAAGACATAGATAGATCGATAGATAGACAGATAGATAGATAGATAGATAGATAGATAGATAGATAGATAGATAGATAGACAGACAGACAGACAGATAGACAGACAGAGATATTATGAGTGTTTCCAAAGACAGGGATCAGTTTGCTGAATATAACGAATGAAAATTAGAAACTGGATTATAAAACCAGTCATTATTAGAAAGTTAAAAAATCCAAAACCAGGTAAAGATAAATTATTTAAACATGTGAGACATTTAGCAACATACATATTAAGTTTGTTAGGTTATTCAATTTAGGAGAAGTCTGTAGAGATTAAGAAGTCTGTAGGGCTAATACATTATTAACTATTTTTTAAGACAACAATGGGATATTACACATTAGTTTTCTTGATACCAGTAAAAATAACAAAAATTAAAGCTGGAGATAAAAAATAAGTATACTGTCATATAAGTAAAACTGATTGGTTAAACACTTTATCTTTGTTGAGATAAATGATTAAAATACAGCATTAATGGAAATAATAAACTAGCTTAAAGAAAACATCTGGAAAAACTAATAATTTTTTGACTTTTTCTTTCCTCCTAAGGATATTTTCTTTTTTTCTTAATGTGATTTTCCCCTTTATGCCCCCTCACTCTCAAATCCCATCTTTCTCATTGTTTCCCTAGTCAGTCAATTAGTAAGAGCCAATAAGTCAGTTAATAAGAGATTTTGTCTACCAGGTTTGACAATGGCACGTCTTTAGAAGACGAAAATTGAAGAAAAGAGTTATTCATTCATTCACTTCTCATTTAACATATACTTTTTAAGGGTTTGATTATACAAAAGTTTGTTCTTTATATTGTCCTCTGATCAAATATTTTGTTTCTCATCTTTTTTGTCATATGGTATAAGCCTTTCCTTTATTATTATTAGTCCTGCTTTTTTCCTCTTTTCCAAGTATCAGGCCATTTTTTTCAAAGCTTGCCAAAATTTCTTTTGGTGTATCGTTACTTCATAACAACTACAAATCTTGCATGTCAGAGCCAGCACATAGTTAAGTGTTCTGTAAATGTGATGAATGAATGAAAATAGGTGAATCTTGATGTCCTCTCAACATCAATTGCATGTAGAGTGTTAGCTGTGCTCTTCTGGGTTATAAAAATTTCAAATGTAACCAATTAACTACTCTCAAAACATTTATAAATGATAAGTCTCAAAGTTCAATTGAAAGCAAAGTCACATTTATATAAAAATCTGCTCTCATATGTTCTTCAAATGCATTAGATTGTAAGGAACTTCTTTTTAAACTCAAAAAGCAATTATAATGCTTGAATGCACTGTCTGTGTTTGATTACTAAGGTATCGATTAATGCTGAAAACATTCAACATTGTTTTAATTTCACAGAAGCCTAGCAAAGAGAAAATAAGAAGTATACATCTGGTTAATTCTCTAAGTTATAAATTTACAATTAAAATTTGGCCAAGCTTTAGATACTTAAGAGTTTAATTGACCAGGTAATTCTGAAACACACTACACAGATTCTATTACAGTAAATGCATGATTATAGGTACATAGTTAAATCATGACAAATTCTGCACATCAAATTCTACTTTTATTTACATTTCTTTTTTTTTTAAAGGCTTATCCTTGAATCAGAGACATAATCTCCTAAAACATACCATATGTCTTTTCTTGTATAGCACATGTTAAAAAACAGCCTTAATTAGAGTCAATGCATTGTTTAGTTTCTTCACTGCCACTTCCTTTATTGTGTTGAGCAATGTAGCAGAGTTAGGCTTACATCCTTGTGGAGGTTGGAGACCAAGTTAGTGGAGAGAAGGCTCTGGTGAGTGCAGAAAATGTGAGTGATTGTTACAGGGCATTAACTAGAATCAACACAGTATAGTTACTATTCTGTTAAGGAAACAACATAAAAGAAAATCCTGTGGGTTTTTTTTTCTCATACTGTCAAATATTTATAAGATATAAATGCTCCTCTAGTTTTGTGAATATAAGAGACCTTATTACATATCAAGTGAAGGGAAATAAGGAATAACTATTGACATAGTTTTTTGTTAATTATTTTGAACAAGTCAAAAATAACAATTTTTATGATAAAAGTGATAATGTAATATTCAGCAGATTTATCAGTCATATAATTACAGAATTCTAGAAAAGGTCTAAGGCTGAATGTCCCATGTGGACTTGCAAATCCTGTCTTGTTCAAAGGAATTGAATTTCTCATTCAAATTCATTCAGAAGATTTTAGTCTCATTGATTACTTTAAAAGCACTGAAAACCAGATTATTTTCTTTAATATCTGACTTGATATCCCTTATTCCTTTTCTCTTAATCTTCAATTTTCTCTTCCATTAATTTTATTTAAAATAAAATTATTCTTTTTTCTGTAGAAAATCTTATTCACCCTTACTTCTTGTATGGTATTTTCTCTTACTCAAAGCATTACTCCAACTAAGCCTGAGCTTTGTTTCTCTTCTCCCTTCTTTTCTCTTCTTTACCTTTATAGACAATCCTAGAGACCCACATAAACTCTTTATCTAAAGTCATCCAGCAGTGTTATCAACTGTCTATCAACCCATCATCAACAACTAGGCAAGAAAGAAAAATGTAAAATAATCATAAAATATAATCCTATTTTTGTTGTTTCTTATTAGAGTATAACCAGAGAGCAGGAATTTTTGGGTAGCATTTGTTCAAAAATAATGAGTAATCATCTGCTGTTTGCATATGACATTTTTAGGTACTTTTAGTAGAAATAAAAACATGTGACCATTGTCCTCAAGGATAATCTATTACAAATCAGTCAGTAACTGATGAATGGAAGAATAGAAGAATTAAAATTCCTCTAAACTATAATAAATTTAATAAACTATTTAAAGTTAAGATTTATGAAGAATAATTAGCCACTTTCATCCTTAGGTTTTTACTACTTTAAACTTCTGAACTCATCTTTACTTATTTGCTTCCTCATCAGAGCCTTCAAATCTTACCCCTTTGTCTTTTCACAACCTTCTTAAAAACCTTCAACCCCTTCTCCACTTCACAAAGATCTATTTGTCATCTTTAAAAAATATACACACAACCAGGCAGATTGGTGGCATTACACATTTATGCTTTCCAATCTGAGGTGTTTTAGCATCCTAATTCTACAATCATTTTACACATTGCTAATTGAATCCCTTTCCAGCCTCCAGAGTAGCTATTTGAAACTGCCACTGATCTCACACATATCCAAGGCCCCTCACCCCTCTCCTCACATTGCCTACCTCCAGCCACACATAAGAATTAGGAGCCATTAAGGACAAACCTGTCTACACAGAATCTCCAGTTTCTTCACAGCCCCCTCCTACCTTCAGGCACACATCTATAAATGTATCTATACTGCCACTCTCTTTTCTTCCTTCCTTCCCTCGGATCTTAGATTGGCCCCTTAAAAATTAAAATATTGCATTGTTCCTCAGCATTGCTCCACATATTTTTATTTTTCCTAATCAGCTTTTACTTACATTCCTCAGGGCAGTTCTTCAAAACATTTACCCATATTGTGTACCCTATGCTCGCTATTATCTTCTTGACCTTAGTCAGTAACTTCAAAAACTCAGACTGCAATAAGAAAATGGCAGCTATCTGAAATGAAGTTCAGAGTTTCCTCAATGTATTCCTGCATATATTCACACACATAAGAACTTACCTATTTTGGTGCCTATATTTTACCAAATGTTTTTGTCTCAGAAGGAAAAATGTGGCTCCTTTCTGTCAAGGCTAATTCCTCTCCTGCAATGATAATCACATTTCTTCCTAAAGAAATCCTCAACTTTTTCCTGTATGCTCAGACTCTCTCTAATTATTACCCCCTTTCCTCCCACCTTAAACAGTCTCAGATAACCTGTCCTCCAAACCTAACTCACAAAAAAATTACCCTCCAAAACTTCATCTTAATCCTAAATCTTTTCCACTTTACTACGGAATTTCTCTTCTTATTTTAATGACGAATTTCTGCCACAGCTTTTTGGGTATCTTTATTGCTTCTATTTTCTCAGTCCATTGTTTTTTGACGTTCGCTTCCCAAATAGACACCTCTTGACCTTTCTAAGATGAGCAATAGTCTCCTCGTTGCAGAATCCTTGTCAGCTGACTCTCTTCTCCCTCGCAAATTCTCCTCCTCCCTTTGCTTTCATTATACTACTTTCTCCTGGTTCTTTCTCTAAGCCTCTGACACTATTTTCCTCATCTCTCCATGATTTCCTACCTTCATTTGCCTGCCTCTTAAATGCTGGAATTCCTCAGGATATGATCCCCTCCTCACGCTATACACACTCTCTGAGGAGCGAGATATTCTAACACAGGTGTTTTAAGATGTTCTTTTGATATAGCTTCTTTGACTGTATGGTTTTGATGTCATGGATATTTTTAACAATCCTCCAAAAACAATTATTAAATGTTAACTTTTTAAAAATTACCAACAAGGAAGTCCTAGCCACAGCAATCAGACAAAAGAAAGAAATAAAAGGCATCCAAATTAGAAAAGAAGTCACATTATTTCTGTTTGCTCGGGACATGATCATATTCCCAGAAAACCCTAAAGACTCCTCCAAAAGGTTCCTAGATTTGATAAATGAATTCAGTAAAGTCTTGGGTTACAAAATTAATATACACAAATCAGTAGCACTGCTATACATCAACAATGACTAAGCTGAGAATAAAATAAAAAACTCAATTCTTTTTACAATAGCTGCAAAAAAATAAAATACCTAGGAATATACTTAACCAAGGAGGTGAAAGATCTCTACAAGGACAACTGCAGAACACTGCTGAGCGAAATCATAGATGACACAAACAAGTGGAAATACACCTCATGGTCATGGACTGGAAGAATCAGCATCACCAAAAAGACCATACTGCCCAAAGCAATCTACAAATTTAATGCAATTACTATCCAAATACCAACAGCATTTTTTAGATAATTTTAAAAAATCCCAAGATTCATATGGAAACAAAAAAGAGCCTGAATAGTCAAAGCAATCCTAAGCAAAAAGAACAAATCTGGAGACATCACATTTTCTGATTCTAAATTATATTATAAGGCTATAGTAACCAAAACAGCATAGTACTGGTATAAAAGTAGAAACATAGACCAATATAAAAGAATAGAGAACCCAGAAGTAAACCCAAATACTTATGACCAACTGATATTTGACAAGGCATACAAAAATATAAATTAAAGAAATGACACCCTGTTCAATAAATTATGTTGGGAAAACTGGATAGTCATATGTAGAGACTAGATGCCTCTCTCTTACCAAATAGAAAAATCAACTCAAGATGGATTAAAGACCAAAATCTAAGACCTAAAACCTAAACATGCTGGAAGATAACTTGGAAATATCCTTCTGAACATTGGCCTAGGCAAAGAATTTATTACTAAAACCCCAAAAGCATATGCAGCAAAAGCAAAAATAAATAAATGAGACCTAATTAAAATAAAAAGCTTCTGTACAGAAAAAAAAATCATCAGAGTAAACAGATAATTCACAAATTGGGAGAAAATATTTTTAAACTATGCATCTGACAAAGGACTAATATCCCAAATCACAAGATATTCTAACAAATCAGCAAGAAAGGAACACATAATTCCATCAAAAAATGACAAATTACATGAATAGACAATTCTCAAAAGAAGATATATAAACAGTCAACAAGCATGTGAAAGAATGTTCACATTGGTAATCATCAGGGAAATGCAAACTTAAAACACAATAAGATACCACCTTGCCCTGGCCAAAATGGCAATTACTAAAAAGACAAAAAGCAATAGATGTTAGCATGGATGTGGTGAAAAGGGAACACTTATATACTGTTGCTGGGCATTTAAATTGGTACAACCTCTGTGGAAAACAGTAAGGAGATTTCTTAAAGGACTAAAAGTAGATCTACCATTCAACCCAGCAATCCCACTACTGGGTATCTATCCAAAGGAAAAGAAATCATCAAAAAGACACTTGCATACATATCACAGCACAATTCACAGTTGCAAAGATATGGAACCAACATACGTGTCTATCAGCTGATAAGTAGATAAAGGATATGTGGTATATATGTACCAAGGACTACTACTGAGCCATAAAAAAGAATGAAATAATACCTTTTGCAGCAACTGGAGGCCAGAGGCTAGAGACCATTATTCTAAGTTAAGTAATTCAGGAATGGAAAAACAAATACCATATATTCTAACTTATAAGTGAGAGCTAATCTATGGGTAAACAGAGGCAAACAAAGTGGTATAATGGACACTGGAGACTCTGAAGGGGAAAACATAGGCGGTGAAGAATTTAAAAACTACATATTGTGTACAAAGACACTACTTGGGTGATAGGTACATTAAAATCTCAAACTTCACCACTATACAATTCATCCATGTAATCAAAGACACTTGTATCCCAAAGATATTGAAATAAAGTAAAAATTACCAGCTGTAATCTTCCTCCCCACAAAATGAATTCAATGAAATGGTTTCATTCAAGCATTCCATGAATAAAAATGGAAACACTAATTTATTTAAGTCAAAATGTCTTCTCCACACACTGGGAAATCTAATCTTACTGTCTTTTCCACATGGTGATAATTTGCAATCTATTACCCAGACTTCTTCTCTCTTTGATCTAAGGCTTAAATTTTTTATAGTTTACTGAACATGTCTACATATGTCTGTACTGATTTCTTTAATGAATCCAAAACTCCTCTCATTTTATTCTCTTCCCAAGCAGATCAGCCTCCTTATAATCCTCCCTTGTTTAACAGTACCAGGACAAACCCAGCCACCCCACTCAGAACCCAAGAACGATCTCAGATTTCTCATTCTTTTCCTACATTTGAAGTTCACTAAATTCAGTAAGTTCTGCCTTCCTTTAAAAAAACTATCAAATTTTTCCCAACTTTCTAACTTCAGTATATGGCTGGAATTCAAAGCTTTCATCATTTTTGGATGCAATAGGCTCCTAACTGGTCTCTTAATATAATTTGACCATCCTTCAGTCCATGCTCCATCTTACTGCCAGGGGCATCTTTCCAAGAGCAAATCTGATTGTGTTACTTCTCTACTTAAAGCTGTGAACAGTTTCCTACTGCCTATAAGAATAGGTTCAGCTTGTCTTTTCAGAGTCATCATTTGCCACTCCCCCACACTCATCCTGAAATCTAACCGCACCAAACTAAGCACAATTCTCTTAACAAGTACAAACTTAAATGCCTCCTAATTTGGAGATGCCCTTATTTCCTCCTGCCCATATCTATCTAATGAATGTCTAATTAGTTCAGAATTCCTGTTGCACCCTAAATACACTTCCAAGAGTACATGTATCATATACTATTGCAATCATCTCTAAAATGTTTTCCTTCTCTTCTACTAAAATTGTTTAAAGAATAGTATCTTATTCGTCTTTGGCTACGAAGTGCATAGTAGAGTGCTGACATTTGGTACTCAGGAAATTTGGGTGAATAAATAAGTACAATCACTGTGCACATTTGAATCGTACAAAATTTTCTGATTACAGTCCTTGGAGAAAACAGCAAGTCCATGGGGGAGAGAGGTGAATGTTGTATGTGACTAAATTTGAATCAGGGGCAAACTTTCTGAGAGTGCTGAATTCTTGGCATGCAAGAAACAAGTGCTTTCAACAGATTCTCATTTTATTGTTCTGTTTAATTCAGATTAGTCTCAACTTTTTCTCTATTTCATCTACAAAGTCAATCACTGAGTATTCAACTTCCTTTTTTAAGATTCTCTTTCAAAAATGTCCACTGACTGCTCCTAAGCAATACAATAGTAAGTAGAAAAAAATGTAGGCAAAGGAACAGTCTGATTGTTTAAAAATGATCATGACAAAGGAGTTTTCTGTGTGGTCACATTCTTACCCGACACAGATAGCTCACTAATTTGGGCTTTTAAAAAGTTATAATGAATAAACCTTGCTTTACCAAGATTTTACAAGCATTTAATTTTTCAGTGCTGAAAAATAGACTTGATCAACTGTTTTTCCCCCATAAGGTTCTACTTTAAGACCTCCATATGCTCAGTTTTAATAATCTGCTTCCAAAACCAGGAACCATTCCAAATATGAGTTATGGAAATATTGTGCTTCTTATTAAAAACAACATGAAAAGAAATATCTGAAGCCCAGGTATCAATCTTTAAAACACATTGAGGCAGATTCATGTGAAAGGTTTTGTATGAAGAATTACTGCTCCAAATCACTTTTACTGAGGCAGTTTAACTCGTTTCACTAGAAGTGAAAATTGCTATGACAAATATGTCACTCTGGAGGTCAAATGGTAATTTGCACATGCTAAACAGCTCAGCAGGAAATTACATGTGATCCTCAAAATCACTAGCATTCCCACCAGAAATCATTTTAGAAGACATGGAGGTCACATGGATTGTGTTAGGGATAAAACTCTTTCAAACACATGTTCTACCCTCCCCCTTGGGAGGAAGAATTAAAAGGTATGGAGAAAGGTATGATCAAAGTGTTTGAAGTTAGAGAAATGTTGCAATTTAGTATAGTTAGAGGAAGGGAACTGGAGAAAAGTCTCATCCGAGACCAGATCAAAAATAAACAAAAAACTGCTTAACTTACTTGAATCTTTTAATAGCATTTTATCACTTGATGATAATAAAATGGAATTATGTTTATATTTTCTTATCAAGAAAAAAATGACACAAAAAAATGGAAAATATTTCTGAGATAATGAAAATGTCACCCTGAAAGGAATTGCTATGCTCTCTTAGCAGATTTACTTCACCTGCATATGCTTCCTACAAAAACCATCAGATTTAATTTAGTGGCCTCATGGCATAGTGATGTGAATGCGTGTGCAATGGAAAGAAGGGGGATGACATTCAACAGTCTCTTTTCTTCTTATGTTTATTTGTTGAAAAATCCTGTAACCTGTTAGTGATCATAGGTAAACAGGAGATTGTGAACACTGCGACAAAACACTATGATTAAAACTGTATTAATGTGGGGTTCCTTCCTTCCAATGACAAGATCCTGAAGAATTCCTCAGAGAAAAAAACCCAGGAGGGAAGCAATATTTTTTCTTTTCTTAAGGACCCCATCTGTAACTACGTCATGGCAAAAATGTTTTACTTCTTATGTCTTCCCATTTTTTCTCTCATTATTATATAAAGTTTCCCACACCTGGAAACAGACTAATTCACGGATTTATTATTCACTGAGTACCTATTTTGTCCCAGGAACTATGCTGTGTTGGAGAACAACTGTGGCAAAAGTACACAGTCTCTTTTCTCAAGAAGCCTTTGGTTTCACAGGGAGTACAAATGAGGATGGTAAGGACTAAGACAGGGGAAGTTTACATTGCTATGTGGGCACATAGCATAATCACCTTGCCCAAGATGACCAATCAGGAAGACTTTCTGGAGGAAGAGACACCTAAGCAAAGACCTCAAGAGTGGAGCTGGAAGTTAATATTGCTTAAATGTTTGTCCTGTCCAAGTCTCATGCTGAAATGTAATCCCCAGTGTTGAAGGTGGGTCCTGGTTGGAGGTGTTTGAATCATGGGAGTGGATCTCTAGGGGATGTTAGTGTCATCCCCTCGGTGATGAGTGAATTCCTGCTCTGAGTTCTCATGAGATCTGATTGTTTAAGAGTCTGTGGCACCTCCCTGCTCTTTCTCTTGCTCCCGCTCCCTCATTCCCTGTCTCATCATGTGATGCAGTGGCTCCTTCTTTGCCTTCTGTCATGAGTGTAAACTTCTTGAGGCTCTCACCAGAGGCAGATGCTAGAGCCATGCTTGTACAGGCTGCAGAACCATCAACCAATTAAACCTCTTTTCTTTATCAATTTCCAACCCCCAGATATTCCTTTATATCAATACAAGAACAAACTAACATAAAAAGTAAAGGCAGGAGAATACCCAGGCCAGGAAAATACAGTGCATAATGACCTGGAAGTGTTATACAGCCTAGCTCAATCAAGGAAAGTAAATACGTGTAATATACCTAAAGCATGGAACTCATGAAAAAACTGCTGAGCAACAAGGCTGGATTGGATTGAGATAGTGGAGGACTCTGAAGGCATAGTCCACTACCTTGAGAGCAGTGGGAAGCCTCTGAAAGTTTTCCAGTAGAAATAAGACATCAACTTTGCACTTAACTATATTACCTTGACTGAATTGCAGATGAATCTAGAGGCTGAGATGCCATTAAGACTTTCACAGATCATGGTGAGGGATGAGTGTAGATTGATTGAGAATTGTGACAGTAAGCAGCTATTCCCAAGTATGTCATGCACAGAAGAAACTGGCTCTATAGGACTGAAGCTCAACAGAGGGATTGATATCGAAGATGTGAGTTGAGAGCCACCTTAATATGGATGCTATAGAAACTGCAGCATTAAATGAGTGTATTAAGTGAGAAAAGTAAAGGACCAATGACTACAACTGGAGGAAACCCAAATTTAGCTGGTAGATAAAAGTCTTCAAAAGAGACAAAGAGAAGTCATAGAAAAGCACGAAAAATGTGAAATTTCAAAATCCAGAAAAGAGAATGTTTCAAAGGAATTTATGGTCCATAATGTCCAATGTTGCAGAAAAACCAAGTAAAATACAGACTAAGAACTGTTCATTATGTTTAATAATAAAGACGTAGATCTGTAAATGTGGTGAAAACAAATTCAGCAGAGTCCTAGAAACAGAGCCAGGCTATTGAAGTTCAAGTACAAGTAGAGGTGAAATATAAAGGCAATTGTATGTACAACTCATTAAGTAACATTAACCATGAGTCAGAAAGGTGGAGGGGCTCTCAGGAGGAGAGAAGGTTTGTATATAGTTCTTTTTTAACATGAGAAACATTTGAATTATGAATACTAACCAATATGGAGAGATTGAATAAAAAGATGGTCATGAAATCCTTAACAAGAAAATAAGAATGCTCCATACACAGGTAGAGGGGTTAACCATAGACAGAAGGAAGTACTATCACAGTTGACAGATAGTACTAAGTTGACAGAGTTTCTTTATGATGGCCTGCATTTTCACTTTGAAGTCAGAGACAAGATTATCTGTTGAGGACAGGGGAGAAGGGAAGATCAGAGTTCTGAGGAACGTATAGATGTGCTGAAAGTGTCACCATGGAGAGCAATAAAGGGAGCCAACTAATGATTCCTAGAAGTGTGGGTTGGCCCAGTTGAGGAACAAGTTGATTTTGGAAACCCTGAATCTATAATAGTGCCCCTGTCTTTCGATTTGTTTGATTTTCAAAAGCTGTGGAACTGTACTAATCTAGGATTAATCCCGTTCAATTTATACAGCATTGAGGCTTTTCCGTACAATAGAAAAGCAAGAAGGCAACACAGTTTAAGGATATTGACAGAGCATCTAATTTGGGTTAGGAAGGATGTGAAGATGAAAGCAGATTTGTTCACAGGGGTAAGTGGAAGAGACAAAGGATCAGAAGTCCCCACATATTCCAGAAACTGTGTGGCAGAAAAAAGCATATTGGAGAATGGAGGCATAAAACTTACACATGGAGTGAGATTATTGAAGTCAATACTTCAGAAGAAGTTTGGGCTTATAAGTAGATCCAACATGCAACAATGGAATGGGATAGCTGAAGTAGTTTAAAGATAAAGGTCACATCATTGACATCAAAAACAAGAAATTAGAAGCCCAAGTCATTGCCTCGGCAGGTCATCCAAGTAGATATTGAGGCACCCAAGAAGGACGGCAGGATTGAGATTGAGAGATCAGATGATAAAAGTCTTCACTGAAGGCAGGGAAAACATTCTGAACGTTGTTTTTAGTAATTCTATCACCATATAAAAAATATCATTTCAACCTGAAATTCCACCTCTTCCAGTATGTTATGATAGGCATGGCTCAATCACCTTCACTCCAAGAAAATAATTTAACTCAATAACGTTTGCTGTTTCACATATGTTGATGATATTAGTAGCTTTTTAAACTCTGGATTAAAACGTAATTGTAAATTCTTCTAGATTATGGATTCACTGAGTCTGAATACCTACGGGGATCTAATATAATAGTAAAATCTAAAGCAATAAAACAATATGTAATTTAGATGCACTTGCTCCTGGCTTGATGATGTTATGTAAATGATGAAAAATGCTATCTTTGAGAAGTTGAAGTTTAACATAAACTATAAAAGTTTAATGACAAATTATGTCATTCACAATCTCAACCTTTTTTCTTCATTAAATATGGCTCTCAGGACATAGGCGTAGGCAAGGACTTCATGACCAAAACAGCAAAAGCATTGGCAACAAAAGCCAAAATAGACAAATGGGACCTAATCAAACTCCACAGCTTCTGCACAGCAAAAGAAACAGTCATTAGAGTGAATCGGCAACCAACAGAATGGGAAAAAATTTTTGCAGTCTACCCATCTGACAAAGGGCTAATATCC
>PVKV010036716.1:0-15451 GCA_004027835.1 Alouatta palliata
TGCTTAGGGCTCCTGCTGGGTGGGTTTTGCTGGTGTTTTTTTCACATTTGTGGACCCTGGAGGTCAGTTTCAGGACCAAAAAGGAAACTAGGGGTGTCTGTGGGGAGCCCACACTTTCCTGCCTACCATCCAAAAAGCCCAGGGAATGTGATGAATTGGAAGACGAGGCCTTGGAAATAGAGAGTAGTGGACTTTGTTACGAGATGGAAGATTCATTTACTCACCCTCAGGATCATTGACTGGGTTTGCTTCCCCATGAGGCTTCAAGCCCATAGCAGGTGCATTTCCTTCTATTTATACACACCTGGGGGACTCCATTCGTCACGCACACCTGCGGGACTCTATCCCTCACACACACCTGGGGGACTGCATCCCTCACACACACCTGGGGGACCGTATCACTCACACACCTGGGGGACTCCATCCCTCACACACACCTGGAAGATTAGCCTCAGAGGTGTCTGTAGCACCAGAGTCCACCAGGGAGTGATCGCCTGAGCATGAGTCATGAAGGCTGCTATATGAAATGGAGAGCTGGTCACCTCCCTTTCTCCCCTACCCTCTGTCGGGTAGCATTTGGGGAGCTGTCTTAAGTGTCATTCCAGGAGAAAGCGGTGAGGGTGGAACTGTGTGTCTGGTGAAAAGGAGGCATTGCAGGCAGCGGAGGGCATGACCCAGCCACGGGAGATGGAGTCTGAGGTCGAGGGCCTGAGGTTCCTTATAGAGTGCTTGGGCTTGTGTCTCCTGTGGTGCCCTTGTCCTTCAGCCATCCTGGAGTGATGCCAGCCCACAGATAAGACTGGGAGACAAGATCCTGGTACAGGACTGGGGGAGTTCTCCAGGAATGGGGGCTGAGGGCAGACAGCGGAAGAAGGGGAGGAGGCCGGGAGGGCACACTCTGTCCTTTGCCATGCACTCCCAGACTTGTCTTGGAAGCCCGTTGGCTGAGCGTGCAGTCCGGGGAGCAGTGGGTTTGGGCATGTGGTGGTGTCGTCTGCTGTAGCCTGAAGCACTGGGAAAGCTTGCAGTGCAGAGTTGTGTGGGGGTGATGCTGCTGGTGGCAGGGCCTGTACCCTCCCCTGCTACTGGGTTTGTGTGAAAGCCACAGAGGAGGGGTTGGGGTCAGTGGAAGGAACACTAAGTGGGCCCAGGAGTCCTCACTGTGGGTATAGCCTCGGAGGGCAGGGGAAGGAGGGAGCTTCCCAGTGTTACCGGGAATGAGCAGGATGGGAAGTCATGTGGAAGACGAGGCTGGCGGACTCAGCGAGCGATGGAGGAGGATGGGAGGGGCAAGCTGGGCCAGGGAGGTGGTGGGCCATGGAGACAGTGTTATCAGGCAGACAGACACAAGTGTGCATGCACACATATACAGGCACGCACATAGATGCACGCTAACGCAGTGCACATACACGTGCACCCACATAGCAAGCCACACATAGGCACACACACAATGCACACTCATGTAATGCAAATTCACATGCATGTACACACGTGCACCCACACAGCAAGCCACATATGTACACATACACAGGCACACACATGATGCACACTCATGTAATGCATATTGACATTAATGTACACATCTGCACCTGCACAGCAAGCCAAATGTGTACACATGACCACACATGAAGACACACAGACACATGCACATACTCCTGCAATGCACAGGCACGCACATATATTTATGCACACCGATGTGTGTATTTCTCACACATATGTCTGCAAGCACACAGGTACACACACGAACGAATGCACACATTCATGCAGTGCATTTGCACACATGCATGCAAACAGGTGTGCATTCAGCACACAGGTGCACATGAACACGTACACACGTGCACACACATGCAATGCACACACATATATGCATGTATACATATGTGCCCATACCATACACCCACACATACCCACATGAGCACACACATACGTGCACGCACAGAAACCACATGAACACACAAGCATGCATCTATGAAATACCCATGCACACATGAGCACATCCTCATGACGTGTGCACACACATGCAATGCACATAAAGATAACATAGGCATGCACACGTGTGTGCCCACACCACACACCCATGCATACACACATGGCCACACACATGCCTGCAAACACAGAAACCACATAAATGCATAAGCATGCATCTGTGAAGTACACCTGCACACAAAATCACATCCACACGTGCACATGCCTGTACACAGACATGCACACATACACCCAGGGCCTGCATTGGAAAAATCCAAAATGTGGCTTCGTTGCAAAGAGTACATGAGGAGCTGGTAAAGCCAGAGGCTGACCAGCAAGAAGCATGGACGGAAAGCCCAGGGTGATTGGGGGAGGGTTGGAGACATCTGGGTGGGCAAAACCCACCCCTCCCCCACAGCGTACCCCCACCCTCACCCCCCCGCCAAGGCCCAGGGACAGATCCAAAGACTCAGCAAACCAGGAGCCCTTTCCTGCCTGAGGGAAGCGTTGAGATCACAA
This sequence comes from Alouatta palliata, assembly GCA_004027835.1. Taxonomy (NCBI): domain Eukaryota; kingdom Metazoa; phylum Chordata; class Mammalia; order Primates; family Atelidae; genus Alouatta; species Alouatta palliata. The sequence continues at coordinate 2,485 of PVKV010036716.1, forward strand.
TGCGTTTCCCTGGTGCCCTGGGATTTTGCACCTGACACGCCCTTTCGGTAGAAATGCACAGCCATCCTCAGGCTTGGACTGCATATTCGGTGTCAGGCAGCTGGGCATGGCAGTGAAGGGGCTCGGAGGGAGCCTGGGAGGAGAGGTCCTGCTTTGACCACTGTCTTCCAGCCGTGGGGCATCCTGGAGAATGAAGGTCGCCTCCTGACACCTGAGTTTCTTGGGTTCTGCTGTGAGTGAGGAGTGGGAGAAGAAGACAGAACCGTGGTATTCTTTTTTGAATTTTTGTTTTGTTTTCTTTTCTCTTCTTTTCTTTTCTTTTCTTTTGTTTTTTTTTAGACAGAGTCTCACTCCGTTGCCCAGGCTGGAGTGCAGTGGCAGTGTGATCTCAGCTCACTGCAACTTCCACCCCTCAGTTTCAAGCAATTCTTCTGCCTCTGCCTCCCGAGTAGCTGTGATTACAGGCACCTGTCACTGTGCCCAGCTAATTTTTGTATTTTTAGAAGAGATAGGGTTTCAGCATCTTGGCCTTGCTGGCCTTGAGCTCCTGACCTTGTGATCTGCCTGCCTTGGCCTCCCAAAGTGCTGGGATTAGACACGTGAGCCACTGCACCTGGCCTCTTTTTTAAAATTATACTGTAAGTTCTGGGGTATGTGGGCAGATCGTGCAGGTTTGTTACATAGGTATACACGTGCCATGGTGGTTTGCTGCATCCATTGCCCCATCATCTACATTAGGCATTTCTCCTAATGCTCTACCTCCCCAATTCACCCACCCCATGCTATCCCTCCCCTAGCTCCCCCAACCGTGACAAGCCATGGTGTGTTGTTTCCTCTCCCTGTGTCCATGTGCTCTCGTTGTTCAACACCCACTTATGAGTGAGAACATGCAGTGTTTGGTTTTCTGTTCTTGTGTCAGTTTGCTGAGAATGATCGTTTCCAACTTCGTCCATGTCACTGCAAAGGACATGAACTCATCCTTTTTGATGGCTGCATAGTATTCCCTGGTGTCTATGTGCCACACTTTCTTTATCCGTGGTCTTAGAAACCTTCCGAGGAATGTGTCTCCTTCCCCCTTGACTGCTGTTTTCTGAATATTTCCTGAAGCTTGCGAGGATGAGTCACTTGAAGGGGATTGTCCTATTTTGCTTTGTTTTGTTTCTTTAGTGATGGTGTCTGTGATCATCTTCTCTTTATGAGGGTGAAATTACAGAAATAAGAAGGACGATGACACATAAAAATAATACCCGTATTTTACTTCCACATGTGTGGGGTTTTTTTGTTTGTTTTTGTCATTGCTGCTGCTTTTTTTTTTTTTTTTAAAGCATTCTGAGGGTTCTCTCTGTTTATTACTAAGCCCTCCTATCTTTCTAAAGAGCTTGTCTTTCTTTCTAAAGAATATGTTATCTACTCTTGGGATTTCTTTGTTGTGGTGGAGAGGGTGGGGACTGGCCGTCACTTGCTGGGAATACCCAGGAGGTTTAGAAGTCATGCCTATTCCCTGAGGCAGTAACAGATGTAAACATTCAAGGCAGCTCATAGCTCTGTCATTTCCAGGGAAGAGTTTTGAGGAAATAGAAACAGTTAGGAATTGATCTAGCAGTCTCTCTATTATATATCTACAAATATAGACCTGTAGAGGTAACTTCCAAGCCTTCACGCATTCCCAGCAAGTCAGGGCAAGTCCCCATATGTAGATATTTGGGATAAGAAAAGGAAAGGAATTCAGTATGTCAGAGAGACACTCTGCCTTTCCATGTTTGTCACACGCCATTCACAGCAGCCAAGACACGCAATCCACGAACAGCCCATCGGGGGATGAACCTGTAAAGAAAATGGGGCACATCCACTCTGCACATTCACTAAAAGGAATTTGCACACTCAGAATGAGTGCATTTTGTGGTAGGTAAACTGTGCCCCCATAAAGCTATCAAATGAAGAAAGAAAATAGGGTATGGTCACAGTGGAATACTATTCAGCCTTGAAAAAGGAGGAGGTCCTACCATTTGCAACAGCGTGGATGGAACTTTAGGTGATGGTGTTTAGTGAAGTAAGCCAGGCACAGAAGCGCTAATACCCTACAACCCAAACACACTCATATGTAATCTAAAAACGCCCAACTCATAGGAGCAGAGAGTAACATGGTGGTTACCAAGGGGCTGGGGGAGAAGTGGGGAAGTAATGCTTAATTAAAGGAGACCAGTTCTCATAGTGAGCGTGGTTAGTAAGAATGCACTGTATGCTTTATAGTCCTTTGGGTATATACCCAGTAATGGGATTGCTGGGTCAAATGGGATTTCTGTTTCCAGGTCCTTGAGGAAGCACCACACTGTCTTCTACAATGGCTGAACTAATTTACACTCCCACCAACAGTGTAAAAGCATTCCTATTTCTCCACATCCTCTCCAGCGTCTTTCGTCTCCTGACTTTTCAATGATCGCCGTTTTAACTGGCATGAGATGGTATCTCAGTATGGTTTTGATTTGCATTTCTCTAATAACTAGTGATGAGCTTTCTTATGTTCGTTGGCTGCATAATGTCTTCTTTTGAGAAGTGTCTGTTCATACCCATTGCCCACTTTTTGATGGAGTCGTTTGTTATATAACATTCGACTATAAAGACACATGCACACGTGTATTTATTGTGGCACTGTTCACAATAGCAAAGACTTGTAACCAACTCAAATGCCCATCAGTGATAGACTGGATGAAGAAAATGTGGCACATAGACACCAGGGAATACCATGCAGCCATAAAAATGGATGCGTTCAAGTCCTCTGCAGGGACATGGATGAAGCTGGAAACCACCATTCTCAGCAAACTGACACAAGAACAGAAAACCAAACACCATGTGTTCTCATTCATAAGTGGCTGTTGAACAATGAGAATACATGGACGCAGGGAGGGGAACATCACACACCGGAGCCTGTTGTGGGGTGGGGGGCTAGGGGAGGGATAGCAGGGAATGGGGGGATTGGGGAGGGAGAGCATTGGGAGAAATACCTAACGTAGATGAAGTGGGGATGGATGCAGCAAACCACCATGGCACGTATATACCTATGTAACAAACCACGCTCTGTACATGTATCTCAGAACTTAAACTATAATAATAAAAAGAGAATGCATAGCATGCTTGAAAATGCCTGAGACAGTAGATTTGAAGTGTTTGCACCACAAATAAATATGTGAGGTAAGATGTAAATAAAGACAAAAATAATAAAACTTGGAAAAAGACAGTTAAAGATTTCTGGGTGAACATATGAACATGAATGTATGTATGTACGTGCCTGTGTGCCTGCCTTACGGTTTACTCAGGATCAGTGGGATCCCCCCTTGCTGCTGTCTAAAGATCTGCTGTGAGCTGGGAGAGGAGCTGTATTTCCGTTTGTTGTGTCTGGCAAGGGTTCTGTTGTAGAAACAGCCATTTTGAAGCTCTGGGGTTGTGGAAAGGACTCCACTCTGATAGCTGGCATGGGGCCACAGGCGCTGATCTGAGGGTTTCTTCTACTTTCTACCCATGTTGATACACATGGAAACACACATGCAGCCATGAGCACACACAGACACACACACAAGCTTACGAGGAGACACAGACACACCAACACATATGCACATACTCAAGACACACCTACACATGAACATACAAACCCATACACACACAACTACACATGTGCGCACACACAAAACATGCACCTACACATGCACAGATAGAAACACACCTGCACTCTATACACATCTACACATGCACACACAAACCCATACACACGTGCACAGTGACACGTGCACACATAAAACACATGCACTTACACATGTGCACAGATGGAAACACATCTGCACACTACACACATTTACACATGCACACACCCACAGTGCACACACCTACACATGCACACGCAAACAGCTACACCTATACACTGATGCTTGGACATACACATACATGCCACTGCATACCTGCACATGAAAAACACATATACATTACACACACCTACACATACACAAACTCACGTATACATACATCTACACATAGGCACACGTAACAGCTACACCTATCCAATACACAACCCACACATACATGGATCTATCCGTAGGCACATAGAAACACACACGATGCACACCTACATATGCACACACAGACCCACATGAACATCCACTGACACCTATACACAAAAAACACACCAATATACTACACACACACACATGCACAGAAACCCACAAAATACACCTCTACATGTACACAAAACACATCTACACATATGCACATACACAAACCCACACATACATGCACCTGCATATATGCACACACAAAACGTCATACACATATACATACACAAAACTCACCTACACACCCGTGCATGCACACAAAACCCACACATACGTGCACTGCAGATGCTCAAATATACATGTGCGCGCACACACACACACAGACACACACCCCTCTGACATATACAGGCACACTCCACTTATGCACACAGAAGCTTAAACTGCTGGAACTGGACGCATCCTGATGTTCATGGGGCTCCCGCAGGTGGTTTGTGGATTCCTCACCACCCGCCACCTACTGCTTACTGACACTTGACAGATGTTGGGTGCCTTTGGTGCTGAGGAGTGGGGATGCTGGGTGTTGATGATTATCCTAACTCTTCCTACAGTTGACCAAACAGTCTGAGTTGACTTTTCCAAATTTTCCTGAATTTGGCTTTTCTTCAGCATGTCACAGATGGCCATGTTGAAGTAGCATTGAAATTGTTTTAATAAAATATAGAAGCAGGAGCATCCATCCATCCATCCATCCACCTATCCATCCATCCATCCATCCATCCATCCATCCACCCATCCACCCATCCATCCATCCACCTATATACCCATCCATACATCCACCTAGCTATCCATTCATCCACCTGTCTATCCATCCATTCACCTGTTTATCCATCCATACATCCACCTATCTGCCTATCCATCCATCCCTCCATCCATCCACCTATCTGTCCATCTATCCATCTACCTACCTATCCATCCACCCATCTACGTGTCTCCATTCATCCATCCACCTATCTACCCACCCATCTACCTATCTGTCCATCCATCCATCTATCCAACCCATCCATCCATCCATCCATCCATCCATCCATCCATCCACCTACCTACTTACTCACCTACTCATCCATCCTCCTATCCACCCGTACCTCCATCCATCCCCTCACTGTATATCCTCCCACTCATCCACCTAACTATCCGTCCATCCACCCAGCTATCCACACAATCATCCACCTACTCATTAATCTATCCACTTACCCATCCATGCATCCATACATCCATCCACCTATCCATCCATCCATCCCTCCATCCATCCCTCTATCCATCCATACATCCACCTAACTATCCGTTATCCACCTGTTTATCCATCTATCCATCCACCTATCTATCCATCCACCTATCTGCCTGTCTATCCATCCATTCATCCATCCATCCACCTATCTGTCCACCCATCTACCTGTCTCCATCCATCCATCCACCTATCCACCTACCCATCTACCTATCTATCCATTCATCCATCTATCTGTCCACCTATCCATCCATCCACGTATCTATCCATCCACCTACCTACTCACTCACCTACTCATGCATCTATCTATCCACCCGTACCTCCATCCATCCGCTCACTGTACATCTCCCACTCATTCATCTAACTACCTGTCCATCCACCCAGCTATCCACCCAACCATCCACCTACTCATTAATCTATCCACTCAACCATACATGCATCCATGCATCCATCCATCCATTCATCTATCCATCCACCCCCCCACCCACCCATCCATCCACTTACCTGCCAGTCCACCCACCCTCCCAGTTCTCATTCTGTGGGATTTCATGAGTTTTTTTTTTTTAATGCATAATGGTGTGTCTTTCTGGGTTGTCTAGTGTTTCTACTATGTTTTGGTTTGTAATGGCAGGAAAATTGTCAACAAAAAAGGGAGAATTTTGTTCCCCATATTCTTTTCAGTACATATTCAAAATTGTTACTCATCTGTTTCAAAGGAACTGCCTTTTACGAATAATACTCACACAAAATGATCACGTTTTCCCACTATTTTAATTTCTACTGATCCCGAAGATCATTTATTTAAAACCTGGGCTAACATATTCTTACTTTTAGGCGTGAAGGTGAATGTTTAGAATGAGAAGAGAAATAGTGGCACATTGTAAATTTTTAAAGTTGCCGTTTTACATATCACAAAAAGTCAGACAATCACATATCATTTCTTATCGCTCTAATTTTCGAATTCACTTTCATCTTCCTTGTATCTAAGATGACTCTTTTTTTCTCTTTCAGATAACGATTTTGATTTATCCGATGCCCTCGGTGGTAACAACATCATTTTTTAAAATCCCGTCATTATTTGATATTAACATAGTAAATACAGCCACACTCCATACATTCCTGGCTCAGTCCCCGACCCCCACAGTAACGGGAGTCATAGCAATTTTTGTCTTCCCAGTTCATGTGTTATGTTTACTCTCGACTGTACTCTATTACGTATGCAAGAGCATTATTTCTTTTTGTTTGTTTTTTTGAGGCAGAGCCTTGCTCTGTCGCCCAGGCTGGAGTGCAGCAGTGCTATCTGAGGCTCACTGCAACCTGTGCCTCCTTGGTTCAAGTGATTCTCCTGCCTCAGCCTCCCGAGTAACTGGGATTACAGGTGCGCCACCATGCCCTACTGATTTTTGTACTTTTAGTAAAGATGGGGTTTCACCATGTTAGCCAGGCTGGTCTCGAACTCCCTACCTTGTGATCCACCCACCTCGGCCTCCCAAAGTGCTGGGATGACAGGCATGAGCCTCCACGCCTGGCCAGCATTACTTCTAAAGTCAGTATATTCTAATTGAAAATACCTCATTAGGCCGGGTGCAGTGGCTCACACCTGTCATCCCAGCACTTGGGGAGGCTGAGGCAGAGAGTTGCTTGAACCCAGAAGGCGGAGGTTGCAGTGAGCCGAGATCATGCCACTACACTCCAGCCTGGGCTACAGAGTGAGACTCTGTCTAAAAAAAAAAAAGAAAAAAATACCTTATTTTTAAAAACTGCAGATAGATACAGAGACGAAGTGGGCATGTGCCGTTGGAAAAATGATGCCGAGGGTCTGGCTTGGTGCAGGGTGGCTGCAAAGCTTCTGTGTGTAAAACACACACTATGTGCAAAGCACCACAGGACAGAGTGCAGGGAAGGAGGTCCGCCTGTATGTGTCAACCTGCCTTAGGATAAAAACTATCCTGTTATATGAGGAAGAAAAGCAAGATGCCCTCGTTAAGATCAATGGACCACCCTGGTGGAATAACTCTTACTCCTGTGATGTTCAGATGCCATGCAAACTTGCCAGTCACTTGGGGAAGGGGCTAGCAGAGGTGAGCAAGGGGAGGTCCCCAGGACAGAGAGGGGCATCCAGTCTTGTCTTCCTCTCTCAAAATCAGCACTTGCTCTCTCCATGGGTCTAGGTCTTCCTTTTTCTTTTCTTTCTTTTTTATTTTTTTCCTGAGATGGAGTTTCGCTCTTGTTGCCCAGGCTGGAATACAGTGGCGCGATCTTGGCTTACTGCAACTTCCACTTCTCGAGTTCAAGCGATTCTCCTGCCTCAGCCTCCTGAGTAGCTGGGATTACAGGTGCCTGCCACCATGCCTAGCTAATGTTGTATTTTTGGATTTTTAGTAGAGACAGAGTTTCTCCATTTTGGTCGGGTTGGTCTCAAACTCCAGACCTCAGGTGATCCGCCCGCCTTGGCCTCCCAAAGTGCTGGGATTACAGGTGTGAGCCACAGCACCCGGCCACACCTTCCTTTTTCTTCAGCTCTTCCTGTCTCCTCCTGCTCATCCAGAGCCCTCACGGAAGGGCGTGGGAAAAAGAATGGAAGGAATTCCCTCTCATCACTCTGTCTGGCTCTGGGTCTTGTCATCCATTTGTATCTGTTTTCTGGGGCTACCATAAAAAAGTACCACCAGCTGGGGCTTAAACCACAAGGATGTATAGTCTTGCAGACCTGGAGAACAGAACTCTGAAATCGAGGTGTGGACAGGCCCACGCTCCCTCTGGAAGCTCTACGGGAGGGTCTTTCCTCTGTCTCCCTGCTGCTGGGGGCTCCAGGCATCCCTCGGTTTGTGGCCCCATCACTCCATCCTCGGCTTCCATCTCCACGTGGACTCCTCTTCTGTGTCTCTGTCTCCTTTTCTTTCTCTTACAGGGACACTTGTCATTGGATTTAGGGCCACCTTACTCCAGGATAATCTCATCTAGAGACTTACATTAGACCCTATTTCCAAATCAGGTCTCATTGACACGTTCTTGGCTTTAGGATGTAGACAAATCTTTTTGGGGGACCACTGTTCAGTCCACTACAGGTATATCCAGTTCTTTCTGGTGGCTCTAGAGGAGGACCCTTCCTATCTCTCCCAGCTTTTGAGGGCTTCTGGTGTCCCTGCGCTTGTGGCTACACTGCCTGTGTCTACACTGCCCTCTTCCCTGTGTCTCTGTATATCCAAATTTCCTTTTTTCTTGAGATGGAGTCTTGCTCTTGTTGCCCAGGCTGCAGTGCAGTGGGGCAATCTCAGCTCACTGCAACCTCCGCCTCCCAGGTTCAAGTGATTCTCCTGCCTCAGCGCTCCCTAGTAGCTGGCATTGCAGGCATGCACAACCATGCCCAGCGTGTTTTTGTATTTTTAGTAGAGACAGGGTTTCTCCATGTTGGTCAGGGTGGTCTCGAACTCCTGACCTCAGGTGATCTGCCCTCCTCAGCCTCCCAAAGTGCTGAGATGACAGACATGAGCCACCACGCCCGACCCAGATTTCCTTCTTGGGACAGCAGTCACTACGACCTGTCCTAATCTCTTATAACCTCCTCTTAACTAATCACAACTGCAAGCACCCTCTTTACAAGTAAGATCACATATGGAGCTTTAGGGTGAATGTGGATTCGGGAGGAATGAGCTTCAACCCAGGACAGCGCCCTCTTCACTTTTTTATGTTTTACTTTTTTTTCTTTTTCTTTTTTTGGGGGGACAGGGTTTCACTGTGTTGCTCAGGTTGGAGTGCAGTGATGGAATCTTGGCTCCCTACAGCCTCCACCATCTGGGCTCCAGCAATCCTCCCACCTCAGCTTCCCAAAGTGCTGAGGCGTGAGAGGATGGCAGACATGAGCCAGCGCACCTGGCCAGCTTTTTAGTCTTGCATCCTGTGGTGCAATGCAGGTGGTCTGAGTAGAAACCATGCTGATGGGGATCATCTTTTCCTGACCACCTACCCTTTCTTGGCCACTGGGAGCAGGTGTTCCCTGCCCTGGGAGGCACCCTTGCTCTTTCAACCTCCTCCTGACTGACTCCCATTCTCAGAGCGGGACAGCCTGGGCAGAGGTTTGACAAAAGTGTGTCTTCTATAAGAAATGTGTTGGAAATAGATGCTCAGTACCGCAAAACAAAATTGGCACTGAGACAAAGGACCTTTTAGCAACACAGTTTTTACTTCCTGGACTGCAGGAAGGGGACCCTTGCTAGCCATCGTGCCACGAGAATACAGTGAACAAAGGAAAACACACGCATTTTTTCCTTACACATGTGGGGTCGTCCTTGCTGCTGTGTCTCATCTCCATCAGCTGGAGCCAGACCTTACCATCTAAAGTAAAACCCGATTGGCTGAAAAACCTAAAACTTTTCTAAACAGGTGAGAGCCATGGAGAGCTGGGGCATGCCTGTGAGCACGTCCAGCACAGATATCTTGGTTAAAGTACAAGGACGTAGAATGTACTACATGCCTGTAAGCATGGCATGTCTAACACTTACATAGGATAGGGCTTCACAGAGAGTTATTAGCACTTATGATTTAACAAGAAAGGAAACTTTAAAAAGGAACTTTTCTGCTTCCTGCAAATGTGAACAGGCTTTCAACCATCAGTCCAGTGTCTCCTCCTCATGCGTACATGTTCGGCTCTGAAAGGGCAGTTTTCCTGCTAAATTCCCCATTCTTCTGCCTTCCTGGCTTACATCTCACTCACAGTCCCATTCAGTGTCGAGAAATGAAGAAGAGGCTCTGGGTCTCTGGAAGCCGTGGCCGGTGGCAGCCTCTCTGCCTGTCTTCTGGGCTCAAGTGTCATCCTGTAAACCTCAGCCCAGTGTGGGCTGGTGAGGAAAAACAACGCTACACACATTCTCCAGCTATTTCCAAGAAAACGCAACATCCTTCACCACGAAAGAGCTGGCACTTGTCTTCCAAGCTGCAACTTTTACTGACCAAAATGTCTTCTCTCTTTAGACAATGAAGACAGGAAACCCACAGCAACCCCCAAGAAGCCCAGTGCTGGTAAGAAAGACGTGTTCCTGATGTGCCAAGAAAAAGAACAAAGCATTTTCCCCGACAGCAGGGCGGGACTTAGGCAACCAGAAAGAAGAGATGACTGATTGGAGTGGTCCGGATGGAGCCTGGTTAAGACTTGAATTGCACTGTGATGATATTTCATGCAGTGATTCCAGTAAGAGACTGGTTGCTGATGTGAAATGTTTTGGGGGCCATTTGGGCAACATCTCTGGGTGCTTTTATTCTAAGGGTGTCAGTTACTCTGTCTTTAGTTTTGTTTTTTTATTTTTGAGACGGAGTCTCACTCTTGTCTCCTAGGCTGGAGTGCAGCGATGCCATCTTGGCTCACTGCAACCACCCTGGTTTGAGCGATTGATTCTCCTGCCTTAGCCAGTCGAGTAGCTGAGACTACAGGCACCAGCCAGCACACCCAGCTCATCGTTGTATTTTTAGTTGAGATGAGGTTTCACTGTGTTGGTCAGGCTGGTCTCGAATTCCTGAGTTCAGGTGATCCACCCGCCTCAGCCTCCCAAAGTGCTGCAATTACAGGCGTGACCCACTGCACCTGGCCTTTGTCTTCAGATTTCCACTTCTTGGGAGATGATGAATTTGGTGCTGAGACCCCTCCCCCTTTAATGACCAAGAAGTGGGCTAGTCTCTCAACCTGTGGGCGCACACCTCACTTGTTCTCAAGGCTGTTCTTTCAAGCAAAACTCAGAAACGAGGGACAAATAATATATTGCCCAAGGCTAAATCCCATTGTTGGGTACATGGAGTAAAAATTGGCCAGGCACGGTGCCTTATGCCTGTAATCGCAGCACTTTGGGAGGCCGAGGTGGGCAGATCATGAGGTCAGGAGTTCAAGACCAGCCTGACCAACATGATGAAATCCTGTCTGTACTAAAAATACAAAAATTAGCCCAGCGTGGTGGCACATGCTTGTGGTCCCAGCTACTCAGGAGGCTGAGGCAGGAGAATCACTTCAACCCAGAAGACAGCGGTTGCAGTGAGCTGAGATTGCACCACTGCACTCCAGCCTGGGCGACAGAGTGAAACTCCATCTCAAAACAAGCAAAGAAAAAAAAAACAGAGTAAAATGATGCTAAAACTTATGGTCTCACTGTCTTGTCTTAGCACTTCTGATTTTTCTCATATAAAACATTAATAGCTCCACTCGATCATTGGGCTTCCTGTCTAGAGTGTCGGCTCATGAGCAAAGGGACCCCGTGCCCCCAGATCCTTGAACTATGCGATGATCCAGACAACACTGAATAAGTAGTTTTGAGTGTGTTAATTTGTATGATCATGGTTTCCTTGAGGAAGGGAGTGTAAATTCCCATACGTGACTCAGCATGGCTCAGTAGTTGCTGTTAGGCGGATTGCCAACAGGCATTCCTCAGTCTTGGTTGGGTTTTCAAAATCGTTCTTCATACAAGAAGACAAGATCTGAAGCCACGGGGAATTGTCACGTCTGTTGTGGTGCCTGTGTGGGTTGTCAGCGTCTGTTGTGGTACCCATGTGGTGCCCGTGAGGGTTGCTAGAGGCATGTTCTAGACACCCTCTAGCCTAAATCTGATCAGAATCATCTTGTCCCCATCTCTTAGGGTCTATCTTTCGAAAGGCGTTAAGGACCTGGGAGGAGAGGATGGTAGGCTGGGGAGTCAACAGGAGAAAATCTGTGCAGGAACAGCTGGAGTTTCAACCCTGTCCAGATGAAACAATTGCTTTATAAATTACTCTCTCTCTCTCTCTTTCTCTCTCTTTCTCTTTCTCTCTCTCTCTCTCTGTCTCTCTCTGTCTCTCTCTCTCTCTTCCCGCTCTCCCCCACACCTCCTCTGACAGCTACTCTCCTAGCTCTTTCTCTGTCTCTGTCTTTGCTTTTTACCCCTTCTGAGAGAATACTGATGCAGAAGGGTCAGGAATTCACTTTTTCTGATGAGACCCTGGTCGAGCTGATATTCAGAAAAGTATTCAGGAAGATGGGGCTGTGGTGTTTTCTCAATCTGTGTATAGGGTGGTTCCTTCCTGGTTTCTCTCTGAAATTTGGTGTTAACTCCTCTTTTTCATGTCTTAGGGGATGACTTCGACTTAACTGATGCTCTTGGTGGTGGAGGACACAGTGAGTATCTCCTTACATCTCCTTGGTTGCTGACCTGCTTATCATCACCAAATTATGATCGTTTCGGAGAGATCCCATTTAAATTATAGCGGGAACAAGTTTTCACAGTGGAAACCTAGGGAATAGCTGTGTTGAGTTGTTCTTGGTGTTGCCATTGGGATTTTGCTGACAATGTGTATATGTGCATGTGTTTTAAGACTCTTACGCTCTTTAGAAGGACATGAGACAAATGTGCTGTGGAAAGTAGAAAAGTTCCTTTTTAAAGTTTCCTTTCTTGTTAAAGAATAAGTGCGCTGATAACACTTTGTGAAGCCCTATCCTATGTAGCTGTTAGACGCCATGCTCACAGACACGTAGTACAGTCTATGTTCTTGTACTTTAACCAAGATATCTGTGCTGGACGTGCTCACAGGCATGTCCCAGGTCTCCATGGCTTTTACCTGTTAAGAAAAGTTTTAAGTTGTCAGCCAGTCAGGTTTTAGTTTAGATGGTGAGGTCTGGCTCCAGCCAATG
>PVKV010036717.1:0-15457 GCA_004027835.1 Alouatta palliata
TCAACATGGTGAAACCCCGTCTCTACTAAAAATACAAAAATTAGCTGGGCATGGTGGCATGTGCCTGTAGTCCCAGCTACTCGGGAGGCTGAGGCAGGAGAATTGCTTGAACCCAGGAGGCGGAGGTTGCGGTGAGCCGAGATCGCGCCATTGCACTCCAGCCTGGGTAACAAGAGCGAAACTCCATCTCAAAAAAAAATAAATAAATAAATAAAAAATAAAGTTTCTTTCCAAAGGACTTGAAAGTGTGTTTCCTTAAGTAGGGTATGTATTTGCGTCTGATATCTATGCTATTCAATTTTGTTGGCAGGCTTTTCTCACTTCCTCTAGGACACATAGAATTAAGCTGTATGTCAGTCACTAGAGAGTCTTAATTACTCCAGACTCTAAATTAGTGGCATCTCAGGAATTGTAGTTTTGCTGCATTCAAAAGGTTCCTGGATTCCAAACAAGCTTTCTCCACTTGGTTTTTAATTTTTTTTTTTTTTTTTTTTTTTGGGTGATGGAGTCTTGCTCTGTCACTCAGGCTGGAGTGCAGTAGTGCAATCTTGCCTCACTGCAACCTCTGCCTCCCAGGTTCAAGCAATTCTCCTGCCTCAGCCTCCCAAGTAGCTGGGGTCACAGGTACCTGCTACCATGCCCAGCTAATTTTTGTATTTTTAGTAGAGATCGGGTTTCACCATGTTGGCCAGGCTGGTTTCGAATTCCTGGCCTCATGTGATCTGCCGGCCTCAATTTCCCGCCTCAAAATCCTGAAGTGCTAGGATTACAGGTGTGAGCCACTGCACCCAGAAACTTCCCCTGCTTTGAAGATACATTAATTATTTCTTAGAGAAAAGCAAACTACAAAACCCAGAGTTATAAAAGAACACTTAAAACAGACATTTCATTCTGCTGGACTCTGAGTTATGACTTAACCTTCCTGATTTCAGGTAATATGTCTCAATTTTTTTAGATGAGGCAAGATTTTATAAAATCCTAGTCTGGAGGAATATGTATTTAAGAGGAGCTAAGAAATACAAAAATTAAAGTAATGAGGGGAAATTGGCCCTGTTAGACATACCATGAGTATTAAAGCTACAACAGGATAAAGGCAATAGGATTGTAATAGGATAATCTTAGAGCAAAGGCTGAACCAAAGAACAGCCACATATGTAAAAATAAAGGTCAAAAGGAGTCATCCAAAATTAGTGAGAAGAATATGTAGTGTTAATTTGGTTGGCTAGCTATTTAGATGGGGCATGGAGATCAGTTTGGCTCAGGCCGCACAAAGTTGATATTCATTATGGTAGAGGAGAGTAAAATGTATAAAAAGACAAAATTAGACAAACTGGCAACTTTCTGTAGGCTGGGCGCGGTGGCTCATTCCTGTAATCTCAGCACATTGGGAGGCTGAGGTGGGCGGATCACAAGGGCAGGAGTTTGAGACCAGCCTGGCCAATGTGGTGAAACCCCATATGATATTAAATTCTCTACTAAAAATACAAAAGTTAACTGGGTGTGGTGGCAGGTACCTGTAGTCCCACCTACTTGGGAAGCTGAGGCAGGTGAATCATTTGAACTTGGGAGGCAGAGGTTGCAGTGAGCCGAGATTGTGCCACTGCACTCCAGCCTGGGCAACGGAGCAAGACTCCATCTCAAAAAAATAATTTTTTGGGGGTGATTTGTTCTAAGAACAAAATAGACATAGCCTTAAATCAAAGTCCCTTTTCTGAGTGTCCACACTAATAACATAATTTTTCTACAGGTAAAAACAGCCAAACATCTGCTCTTTATAAGTAGCAAACAAAGAAGGAACATTTACCTATCTAACAATGGGACAGTAAGTTTGATTCAACAATATGTTAGAACAGGTTCAGGAAAGGTAGGTCTGCTGGCTAAAGCCAGCCTGCTGCCTGTTTTTTGTTAGGTGTGAGCCAAGAATGGTTTTTATCTTTTTTAGTAGCTGGGGAAAAAATATTACCTGACACACATAAAGTATGTGACATGAAATTCACATTTCAGAACCCATTCCTTTATATAATGTTCATAGCTGTTTCACACTACAATGACAGTGCTCAGTAATGGTGACAGACCCTGTAGTCCACAAAGCCTAAAATATTGACCCTTTCCAGAAAAGGTTTTGTTGACCCCTGTGTTAGGACCTTGTGTGGCTGTTAAAAGCCTTTATGAAGGGTTTGTAACAGTAAGTTTAAGCCATATATGTTATCATGGATAATTTTTTTTTTTTAAGACGGGGTTTCACCATGTTGATCAGGCTGGTCTTGAACTCCCAACCTCAGGTGATCCACCCACCTTGGCCTCCAAAGTGCTTGGATTACAGGCATGAGCCACCGCGCCCGGCCTATCATGGATAATTTTTTAAAAATCAGAATGTAAAGATGAAATACTTAATAAAATGACATAAAAACATGAAAAACACTTCTTGTTTTAGGTATTGGGACCTATGGGTGATGTCATTCCTTTCTTATTTTTCATTCCAGGTATTCTCTGTTAACAAGAATTACTTTACCATGGTGAACAAAGGTATTTAAAAGAATAAGCAAAGCACATGCATAGCGATTACATTTTATGAGTCAGAAAATAATCTTAGCACTTACCTGTCAACACAACTTTTCCAGATACAAAGATAAGCAACACAATTCGTGGTTTTACCATTCTATAAATAAGTCCAGGAAACAGTTCAGGCTCATAACTGTTAAGATGTAAAAGGAAAATGTTAAAAATAACACTATTCAGTTCCTTTCCCATGACATGTAAGGCCCAGTATATTAAAATGCATATTAAAGCAGTTGTAAATAAGTTAGCTAGTTTATCGAAAACCTTTTAACAATCTTGACGAACAGAGAGTCTTGGAGTGTCCTAGGTAATATCTTATGGAAATTAGAAACATAATTAATTTTTGGTCATAACACTTTTTTAAGTGCAAGCCATCCTGGATGGTTATTAGAAATCAAGGTAACTTAGGGTATCTGATTTAATGTTTTAAGATCTTGTTGGTTAAACATTATCTTTTCAAGAAAGTCTGTTAATAAGAATACATGTTTTTCTGGATTTCCAAATTCTCTAATAATAAATACATTCTGTATGCATTTATAAACTGCTGAAGTTAATATTTATAGCAGATAGAACCTAAAAATATTTCTAGGCCACTGCTATTTGTATTTGAACAGGTGCTATATAAATAGAGAAAATCCAATTATCCCAAGTTTTTAAAATTTGGGATTTGTTGCTATAAATAGTAACTCATATTTACTGCTAAATATAAGCTGGCTTCTCCATGGAGCAAAGGACGGTGGCATTTGAGAGCTGTTTCTCCCTCCTCCAGCCTGGAGAGGGCAGATTCCTAGAAAGGCTTGAGGAACCTACCCAAAAGAAGTCAGGAGGTGAGAGGAGGTGAGGAAAACTATTCTCAAAGCAGTGGCTAATGGACAAGAAATAGAAGAGAAAAAGGCATCCAAGCAATGGAACACTAGCATCTTTGCACTTAAAGGGTGAATCCAGACTGAACAGAAAAACTCCATTCAGCTCAGCAATGAACAAAACCCAAAACAGCAGCAGATGTGAAACCTCTTACTGGCTCCAGAAAGGTGTATCTTGAAGTGAGGCTTGCCCATCTCAAGTATAGGAGGCCCCTGTGGGTGGAACTGTCTTCCTGGAACACAACTTGGTCTTACTGCAGAGCCTGTCCAGACTTTCACCCACTAGCCACTTCCCCACTCTGGGGAGACCATGATACTAGAGAGAGCCCCAAAAACCACTCCAGGACTCTGAGATCCAGGCCAAGAAAATGAAGGCTGGAGACACAAAAGGAAGATTTCCATTTCATCTTCCAGCGCATTTTAAGACTTAGAAAAGAGGAAACAAAAACTTTGGTATGTAAAGGATGTTGAACTGCACTTGGCTTTGGGAACAATGGTTTTAAGGTTACCAGCATAATGAGGCCCCAATTAGGGATTTACTTCATTTTATTTATTCTCTGCCTCATTCCAAAAGAGGGCTGAGGCAGAGAAAGAGAATGGTTTTGGTTAGGGATGGAGAACATTTCACAAAGATTGAGAATACGGAACACCTGCCAAGTTCTTGGCCCGTCTCACTTTGACCCATCCTTCAAGTATCACTTTAAATGTCGCTTCCCCAATAAAGTCTTCCTTGATCTCTACCCACCCCCAATTATATTAAAGACCTTGCTTTATGGTATCATAGCCCCTGAAGGGCCTTACCTTCACTGTCACCATATTGCTGTCATTGACTTGTCCATCTTTTCTTTTAGACAGTGATCTCTATGTGGGCCCGGGACGACAGCTGTGTCACTTGCCATTATCACCCTAGCATCGGCTACATGGTCGTCACCTAGATCTTATTCATATAGTAAGTATTTATCATCAGGATATCTTTGAATTAAAAATTAAGAGTGCACAGTGGCTCACATCTGTATTCCCAGCACTTTGGGAGGCCAATGTGGGTGGATCATCTGAGGTCAGGAGTGCTAGACTAGCCTGGCCAACATGGTGAAACCCCATCTCTACTAAAAATACAAAAATTAGCCGGGTATGGTGGCAGGCGCCTATAGTCCCAGCTACTCACAAGGCTGAGGCAAGACAATCACTTGAACCTGGTGGGTGGAGGTTGCGGTGAGTGGAGATCGTGCCACTTTATTCCAGACTGGGCAAAAGAGTGAAACTCCATCTCAGAAAAAAAAAAAAAAAGTTAAAGAGGGAAAAATTATCATTGACAACTGTGGTAATGATTTTGACATAGAAAGACTGACAAAGAAAGTGCCTGGTAGCAAAAGGAGATACTTCTATTATTAAATGTTGACATACCAATTGGCAGAACCTGAGGAACTGAATGACCTTAAGGGTTTAACACAAGGCAAATTTGGTCTGATAATTATAACTGATGATGTGCCATGGTTCCCCACAGAACTAGACAATCAGAGAAGCCTCAGGTTAAAAATTCAAACCTGCTAAAGAGGTGTTTTTAACATTCCCAGTGTCAAGAATACACACTCTGGAGTTGTAATCCATAACCTGAGGCTGACGTGGAGAGGATGAGGGGGAGGCAAGAACGAGACTAGAAATAGACAGCTGTGGGAATACAAAGCAAGCTTCCTGGCCAGACAAAAAAAAAAAAAAATAAAAAGATGAGTGAGATCATAAAGCTGTCCCAGGAGGAAGACAGAACACGGATGAGCCCACTCCCTCTGATGTATTTTCACTGCCTACTGGCAACTCTTCCAGAAGCTGGTAATAACAAGGGGCATCTATTCCAGACTTAGATCTGCTCTGTAAGGAAACATTATTGGCGAAAAAGCAGTGAAGGGAAACCTGGGATAACTGCACACATGATTTTAGAGCCCTGAATGGCCAGAAGGGAATGCTAAGTCTAACGTACACACACAGCCTTAGAGTTCAGGCACAGCTCTTGCTAATGTACTCTGAGCCAATTCAGAGAAAAATAGGCTGCAGGCTCGTGACTTGCAGGGAAGATAAGACAACCTAAGCATCGGGAGAAACAAAGACTTTATTAGGAATCTGCAAATTATGACAAGATTGAAGGAACAAAGATACCTAAAGAGGCAACATGTCTTGCGTGGGGGAACAGGAGGACTTTATAGGGTGCTCAGATTTTTGAAAAATAGTATATATTTTAGGCGTTCAATAGCATAAGTGAAAAAACTGAAAAAAGAAACCACAATCGAGAAAAACATGTCAAAAGCAAAATAATCATAAAAGCTATATCTCAAAACGAATGAAAATATTTTAGAAGAAAAAGCAATTTTTAACTTCCACTCAGATCGTGTCCGAAAGGAAAGCTAACAAATGTTAGGGAAAACACAGCAATATGATCCCTGTCTACAGTATTAACAGGATGATTGTTCGATGGCCAAGAGAGGGTAAAATGTTCGAACGAAAGGACATCAGTTCAGGCATGACCAAGAGAACTTGAGAGCATCTGTGATTCCAGTCCAGGTCAAGTGCCCTAGCCTAGACGTGTCTATCAGTGAGTCGACGGATTTGATGTTGATGAGTCAATCTCTGTCCCTGCTCTCTGAGGGCCTGGGCTGGATGACAGAACCACCAAAACACAGCTAGGGGTGAGGGAGGAGCACTAGCTGTTGAGATGTGAAGTCTGACGTCAGGAGGTGTAGAGATATTCCCCAGGGAAAGGAATATACCAAAGACAACATTGTGATGGGGGTTGCAGCTACACACACACACACACACACACACACACACTCATATAGTGGAAAAACTAGTTAGGACTCCTTTCTTGGAATGTGCTACAGCCATTCTTTTCTCATCTTCTCTCCAATCCATTCTCCCCTCACCAGCTGTCAGCCGCTTCCTACTGGCCTAGTCCATTTCACATGCCTTATCTCGCCAGTGCCGTTGCCAAGCTATATGTATGCTTACAAATCTAAAGATCAGTGGATCTCAATGCGTGGTCCTCTGACCAGCAGCACTGGTATCACTTTTGAACTTTTTAGAAGTGCAAATTCTAGCAAAATCCCTGGTGAAGAAGCCCAGCCAGGGATGTGTGCTTTAATAAGCTAAGTGATTGCTAAGCAATTTAAGAACCATAATTCCATAATTTCATTTTTTTCTTTTTTTTTTTTTTTTTGAGACGGAGTTTCGCTCTTGTTGCCCAGGCTGGAGTGCAATGGCGCGATCTCGGCTCTCCGCAACCTCCACCTCCTGGGTTCAAGCAATTCTCCTGCCTCTGCCTCCCGAGTAGCTGGGACTACAGGCGCGTGCCACCACGCCCAGCTAATTTTTGTATTTTTAGTAGAGACGGGGTTTCACCACGTTGACCAGGATGGTCTCGATCTCTTGACCTCATGATCCACCCGCCTCGGCCTCCCAAAGTGCTGGGATTACAGGCGTGAGCCACCGCGCCCGGCCCTAAGATCCATAATTTCAAAAGTCTAGGCACATGTGGTAACCTATGAGGACTCAGGCATAGCATCTTAATATTTTCACTATTGTGTCCCCAGCCTTTAAACAAATTCTCTGAAAGATACATTATATAAGCAACCTATAACGTAACTTGAATATCTTGGTAAATTCAAAGTTCAAGCTATAGAACAGTCATACCTACTGAACTGCTGATGGGTTAGCACCAAACCTTCCAGCCTGATGGGAAATTTCACATCACAGCTTCCAACCATGTTCTGAATTTTAAAATCGAGGAATCTGGCAGGGAACCCAAGCTTCTGCACCACACGAGCATATTTTCTCGCTGCAAGTCGAGACTGCTCTTCACTGGGGAGGGGCAAATATGTTTAAAGATGTTTTAATCACTACTGGGGTTGTATTGGATTGTTACCATTTGTACCATATTGATCTTTCAAAGTATACTACGAAGCTGGAGGCTTTGTGAGGAGGACTTACTTCCCATACTTTGTTCCCTAGCACCTTGTAAAAGGTCTTCTACAATTGTATAGTTGTTGAACAGAATCATAAATGCTTGTCTTCGTTTGTCACCTTTCACATATGAGGTAGTTTTCTTTTACTTAGTAGTTTGCTAAAACTATTCCAAGGGTTCTCAAAGTGTGTCTCCAGATCAGCAGCTTCACCTGGGAACTTGTTAGAAATGCAAAGTCCCGGTTTCCCCCTCAGACATGCAGAAACTCGGGGGGGTGGGGGGGACCAAGCAATCTGTCTTTTAACGAGCCCACTAGGTAACTGTGCTGCTCACTACAGTTTGGGAAGCATTCATCTGGTCTCAAAGTATGTCCCTTTTAGAAGGGAACAACAGCCGGGCGTGGTGGCTCATGCCTGTAATCCCAGAACTTTGGGAGGCTGAGATGGATGGATCACCTGAGATCAGGAGTTTGAGACCAGCCTGACCATTATGGTGAAACCCGTCTCTACTAAAAAATTTTAAAAAAATTAGCCTGGTGTGGTGGCGTACACTTATAATTCCAGCTACTTGGGAGGCTGAGGCAGGAAAATGGTTTGAACCTGGAAGGCAGAGGTTACAGAGAACTAGGATCACGCCATTGTGCTCCAGCCTGGGCAGCAAGAGTGAAACTCCACCTCTATTAAATAAAAAGAAAAAAAAGAAGGAAACAAGAAAACATAAGAACACATGCATACAAAAGAAATTGTATATACAGAGGTAAGATATGTGCTGACTGAGTGGCACAGACAAGGTATCACTTCTTGAGTCTTTATTGGACACATTGTCCAAAACAACCACATGAAAATACCTCAAAATCCACCTTGTTTTGCTTGGCTTTCTCACCCACTTTTCATTCAATTCATACTCAACACAAGAAGGACAGAAATTTGTCCTATTCTGTGGCTATGTCCTTAAGCGTCTGTCTGGCTGCACCCCTAAATTCTTGTCAGAGCATGTGAAGTCCTAAGAGGCGAGGCTTCATTTCTCCTTAGGTATTTTTCAACTGTTACTGCAAGAACAAAACAGCAGGTAGCAACACCTGGCGGGTGAATCAGGTGAATTCCACCCATTCATGGGTTGGCCCTATTTTTAGCCTGTAAATCAGAAACACCTGAAAGAAAAGCCACCTTGAACTTGTTTGCCTGGACCAAAGCAAGTGTTTGATTCTCTTCTCCAGATCCTTCGCCAACACTGCCCCCTCTCGTGTATTCATTACTTCATATATGTGTCACTTCATTTAATGTTGATTCTCCTCATCCTTTTTTTTTTTTGAGACAGAGTCTCACTCTGTCACCAGGCGCTAGGCTGGAGTGCAGTGGCGCGACCTCGGCTCACTGCAACCTCCGCCTCCCGGGTTCAAGCAATTCTGCCTCAGCCTCCCGAGTAGCTGGGACTACAGGCGTGCGCCACCACGTCCAGCTAATGTTTTTGTATTTTTAGTAGAGACGGGGTTTCACCATGTTGGCCAGGATAGTCTCGATCTCTTGACCTCATGATCCGCCCGCCTCGGCCTCCCAAAGTGCTGGGATTACAGGCGTGAGCCACTGCACCTGGCCTTTTCTTTCTTTCTTTCTTTTTTTTTTTTTTTTTTTTTAAAGAGACTGGGTTTTGCTCTGTTACCCAGGCAGGAGTGCAGTGGCACAATCATAGCTCACTGTACCCTTGAACTTCTGGGCTCCAGTGATCCTCCTGCCTCAGCCTCCTAAGTAGCCTGCAGGAGCAAGCACCACCACGCCTGCCTAACCTTTTATAGAGACAGAGTCTTGCTGTCTTGTCCAGGCTGGGCTCAAGCTCCAGGGCTAAAGTAATCCTCTCTACCTCAGCCTTCCAACGTGCTGGGATTACAGGTGTGAGCCACTGCACCTGGCCTATCTGTTGATCCTCTCTCTAGTCACTATATTGACTACAGGTGTACAGCATTGCCCTTGGCTCTCTTCACCCAGTTCTCACTCCTGAAATGTCCTTAGCGAGGCCATGTCCCCAGATTAGCAGTGTAATCAACTGTTTCCATTTTGAACAACTACATTTTGCCTAACTGATCTATTACATTTCCCATAATGTAAATAAGTTCAAATTTCAAGTTGCACAGTCCTGTAGTTTCTTGGGATATCAGCTGTGATATTCTAAGGACACAGAAGTTTCTATCGAAACAACTAGTAGTTGAAAGTCTGCACACATGTTCATTGTACATATATTAGAAAATAGTTTAAAAATCTTAAAATCTCACCCGTAGTGATGTTAACCACCTAAATTTGATCTTCTGCACTTTTCCTGTGCAAACACAGGTATTCCCTCATACTCTTGCTATCACAACTAAAGAGAATAGGTTTGGAAAAAATGTTGGAGATAATACTAGTACCTCTTATTAACCAAATTCTCACACTCACTATCCAAAACTTCAAAACCAAATATATTTGGATAGCAAGTATTTTTTTTTTTTTTTTTTTTTTTTTTTTGAGACGGAGTTTCGCTCTTGTTACCCAGGCTGGAGTGCAATGGCGCGATCTCGGCTCACCGCAACCTCCGCCTCCTGGGTTCAAGCAATTCTCCTGCCTCAGCCTCCCGAGTAGCTGGGACTGTAGGCACGTGCCACCACGCCCAGCTAATTTTTGTATTTTTAGTAGAGACGGGGTTTCACCATGTTGACCAGGATGGTCTCGATCTCTTGACCTCGTGATCCACCCGCCTCGGCCTCCCAAAGTGCTGGGATTACAGGCATGAGCCACCACACCCGGCTGCAAGTATCTCTTATTATCTGGACTCACTATCAAACTTTCACTATCAATTTTTAGGAACCAAATAAATTCAGCTAAGAAAAGATACTCAGGAATGTGTCTAATATGTAACATGAGCATATTTTACAATAAAAGTTGGATAACAAACACCATCTAGTTGCTTGCTTCTCCATCCTCACTCCAACTCAATACGATGTGGCCATCCTTTTGGCTCAGTATGTGTGTGTATATGACTAATACAATTTTACTCTATGACTTCAAATTGAAAACCTATTATTAAATTAGGTTTTCCCTATTCTAATGCTGAAATGAACACTGTTACGGGTATCTGGCACAACTGTCCAATAATCACCTTAAAATGGAGATTCGGGCCGGGCGCGGTGGCTCAAGCCTGTAATCCCAGCACTTTGGGAGGCCGAGGCGGGTGGATCACGAGGTCAAGAGATCGAGACCATCCTGGTCAACATGGTGAAACCCCGTCTCTACTAAAAATACAAAAATTAGCTGGGCATGGTGGTGCGTGCCTGTAGTCCCAGCTACTTGGGAGGCTGAGGCAGGAGAATTGCTTGAACCCAGGAGGTGGAGGTTGCGGTGAGCCGAGATCGCGCCATTGCACTCCAGCCTGGGTAACAAGAGCGAAACTCCCTCTCAAATAAATAAATAAATAAATAAATAAATAAAATGGAGATTCTTGGAATCAAAATAAGAAAGTCCAGAAATGTACTCAGACACATGTGAAGAACTTAATATGTACAAACAGGTAGTGGGAAATGTGGTAACAATGGATTCTTCAATAAATGTATCTGAGTCCCGACTGATCATTTGGGAAAAATAATTATCTTACATTGAAATAAAATTCCAGATCTGCTCTGTCCAATTAGTATAAATTAAATTCAGTCCCTTGATTGTTTTAGCTGTATTTCAAGTGCTCAATAGCCACATATGAGTAGTAGCTACAGCACTGCATTAAACAGTGCAGATACGGAATGTTTCCATCTAGAGAAAGCACTAGATGAATCAAAATACCATCTATCCTTTTCCCAACACAAAGCAGGATCTGAAAAAGACTGGAAAAATATAGTCAAGTCAATATTTGGGACAGGCGTGGTGGTTCATGCCTGAAATCCCAGCACTTTGGGAGGCTGAGGTGGGCAGACCACCTGAGGTCAGGAGTTTGAGACCACCCTGGCCAACATGACAAAACTCCATCTCTACTAAAAATATAAAAATTAGCTGGGCATGGTGGTGAGTGCCTGTAATCTCAGCTACTCTGGAGGCTGAGGCAGGAGAATCACTTAAACCTGGGAGGCGGAGGTTGCAGTGAGCTGAAATTGAGCCATTGTACTCCAGCCTGGGAAACAAGAGTGAAATGCCATATTAAAAAAAAAAAGAGAGAGAAAAGAAAAAGAAAGTCAATATTTATATAATATTGTCACTCGAATGCCTTAAGGGTAAAGCCAAATGTAGGAAACAAAGAAAAATGGGATAAAATGACTATACCCTCCAACATTTGTGTTTAAAAAAAAGAAAAAAAACCACCATTGGCCAGTTGTGGTAGCTCATGCCTGTAATCCCAGCATTTTGGGAGACCAAGGTGAGAGGACTACTTGAGCCCAGGAGTTTGAGAACAGCCTGGGCAACATGGTGAAACCCCGTCTCTACAAAAAAAATACAAAAATTAGCAGGCCTGATGGTGCATGCCTGTGATCCTAGCTACTTCGGAGGCCGAGCTGGAAGGATGGCTTCAGCCCGGGAGGTGGAGGTTGCAGTGAGCCGAGATCTCACCACTGCACTCCATCCTGGACAACAGAGCGAGACCCTGTCTCAAAAAAAACCGAAACAAACCACATCATAAAACACTATAAACAGTGATCTGAGAAAAAAATATTTGCAGTATAAAATGGTTAAAATAGTTAAACACAAAAACAAAAGATAAGTGTCTCCATAGAAAATTGGGCAAAAGACATAGCAATTTCTGTGATTCTAAAAAGTTAATCTCACTGGTAAATCAAAGAAATGAAAAACAATGTAACTTTTTGCCAATCAATTTAGCAAATATAAAAAGAATATTGACACCCAGCGTTCATAGGATAGAATGAACACTTAGTACGTTTCTAGAGCAAGAAATTGGCACAGCCTTTCAGGAGAACAATTTGCTTCTCATTTTTTTAATACAAGAGAGAACGGGCTGACTAGAGAGTTAATGGTGAAAGAATACCCATCAACATAGGGCTTCCTCTGCATGAGATCAGAAGAGAGGAGATTTTTAAGGGATGCCTCCTGAGTTAATGCTCAAGCTAATGGTCAAGGAATGTCTAATTTAGCTCCTTTAGAAAGTTCTATCCATTTATCTGCAATGGGAAAACTTTACAGTAACTACTTCCCCAGGCTTGTAACACACTTTATCATTACTGTAACTTTAAAAAAATTCAGCTTAGAAACAAGTTGTAACAGCACAGTTAAGTTCCTTCAGCTTAACAGGATAAACTGTAAAATGGGGCCATTGTCAGTATTTTATTATTTTTTTAATAGAGACAGGGTCTTGCTCTCTAATTCAGACTGGAGTGCAGTGGTATGATCAGAGCTCACTGCCACCCTCCAACTCCTGGGCTCAAGTGATCCTCCCACCTCAGCCTCCCAAGTAGGACTACAGGCGTGCACCACCACATCCAGCTGTTCTTTAGATTTTTTTTTTTTTTTTTTTAAACAGAGATGGAGTCTCACTATGTTGCCCAGACTGGTCTCAAACTCCTGGGCTCAAGCAATCCTCCTGCTTAGGCCTCCCAAAGTGCTGGGATTACAGGTGTGAGCTACCATGTCTGGCCTAAGTCAGTATTATAAGGCTGTTTTTAACCCAAAATGTGACAATTCATTGAATAAAGTCTTCAGCAGAGAAAGCCCTTTTGCCCCTACTCTGTACTTTAGCACATTAATTCTATGCTTCCTTGTTTTAATACTAAATTGTTTCTCTGGTAAGGGTGAAGGGATAACTCCTCATACCTTCTGGCTCCCGTGCAGACCATCTTCCCAGAGCTAAATATAAGGGCTGTTGTCCTGGGCTCTCGGATCCTCATGATGACAGCAGCAAATCTCTATGCCCAGAAACCAAAAGAGAATCAGCCTCTGCTAGGAGTTAACATTATCCCAGTTGAAAAGCTGAGCTGGATACGAAAATCTCAAAGAAACAGATTTGATGGGAAAACTGAATGTCTTGTCTATTCTCCCTACATTAAGGTTAACAAAAATCATGATGATTCTAAAATGTACTTATTAACAGGTAAAAATAGTATCAGTGACTGCTAGAATTTGAAGGCCTGTTAAGTTTCAGTTCCTATTTATCCTTATGATAGGATGAACTTGTGTTCATTTTCATCCTCATCTATGGCTCAGGGAAAACAAGTAGCTATTTAACCTCCAATATTACTTAGGAAATGGTAAAGTTAAGATTCAAAACCCAAACTTGTCAGATTCTCTGGGTTTTTTTTTTTTTTTTTTTGAGACGGAGTTTCGCTCTTGTTGCCCAGGCTGGAGTGCAATGGCGCGATCTCGGCTCACCGCAACCTCCGCCTCCTGGGTTCAAGCATTTCTCCTGCCTCAGCCTCCTGAGTAGCTGGGACTACAGGCGCACGCCACCACGCCCAGCTAATTTTTGTATTTTTAGTAGAGACGGGGTTTCACCACGTTGACCAGGATGGTCTCGATCTCTTGACCTCGTGATCCACCCGCCTCGGCCTCCCAAAGTGCTGGGATTACAGGCGTGAGCCACCGCGCCCGGCCGGATTCTCTGGTTTTTACTTTAACATACTTTTTTTCTTTTGATGAATCTTTGGAGAAAAAAAAAAAAAAAGCATGTTAAAGGCTCACCAAGACTCTAGAACGTACTGAAAAGCAACCAAAATGCAGAAGAGTCTATACGATAGGCATACTAAAAATGACTGACAGAAAGTTGATGTCAAGTTCTTGCCTCCTATAGTTCTCATTGTCATCCAAGACCAGCAGCATCAGCAAGCCCTCCAGGTGATGTTCACACATGGACCTGTCATCAAACGGTCCGCTCCTACACAGACATTCTTCATCACTCTTCACCCCAGCTCCTCTCCCTGATTAAGCTAGGAAGGAAACTGGGGTGGGTACTAGCTTACGGGCCAAGCCAGAATTTCTTTGGTTGTCAAGCACAAGTTCAGAGAGATCCTATACACTTTATCCCCTGTCCTGCCTACTGCTACCCCTCATCTGAAATGAAGGGTATGCTGAGGATGGTGGACAAAAGTTGCTGGAAATGCTGATTGTTTAATAATGTGATCACAGCTGCAGCTGTGAGGATCTTAACTCATCTTTGTGCATCTGTCCTCACCATTGTCAGCTCTATGAAATATCAAAAGGAAAGCTTTATTGTATTCAGGTAAAATTTAGGTAACATTTAAATTCAGATGTCAGCAACAGTACTACCACAACAGCACAAATACTTAATACATAAATAGCTGATGCCTGCCAGGTCTCTAGGTTCCTACGAATATGACCTTTTTTCATCTAATTCCATAAATCCTCCACCACCTAAGCCAGAAAACTTTTTCCCAGTAGGAAGCAGGTCTTAACTCATCTTTGTATGCCTAAGTACAGAGCCTAGCAAATGGTTAAACGTTGATAGGATCAACAAATCCAACTACCCTAGGTAAACAAAACATTGAAAACAGAATGCCTGGCTTTGGCAGAATACAAGAAAGAACAGATTTTATTAAACTTTGAAGGGGAGGAAAAAAAAATCCCTGAATCTTACATTAGTAAGTAGGAGCTTGAACTTTATACTTTAAGCAATTTAGCTTTCTCAATAAGAAGAATTGTAAATGGAAAGATAGGTTAGTGTCAGGTAGCTAGAACATTTAGGAAAAAATTATTTCCAAAAATATGATGGCATTTTAAGAAAGTTCGCATTCCAATAGTCAGGTGGAAAATTATAGTCATACCGAAAAATCTTTTTGAATGACAAGGAAAAGAGCTTATCTCCAAGGAACTGCTCCAATTACTTCTTTATTCAGCATAAAAAATGAGATTATTTTTAATCACTCAAAAGAGTGAGATATTAACCTTGAGTTGCCGAAAGCTTTTCCAGTAACTTTTTTTTTTTTTTTTTTTTTTGAGACGGAGTTTCGCTCTTGTTACCCAGGCTGGAGTGCAATGGCGCGATCTCGGCTCACCGCAACCTCCGCCTCCCGGGTTCAAGCAATTCTCCTGCCTCAGCCTCCCGAGTAGCTGGGACTACAGGCACGTGCCACCATGCCCAGCTAATTTTTGTATTTTTAGTAGAGACGGGG
>PVKV010036718.1:0-15453 GCA_004027835.1 Alouatta palliata
AAAAAAAAAAAAAAAAAAAAAAAGAAATGCTAAGCAGAAGTAAAATGTGAAATGTCACCAGAGGGCAGGAAGAGGGTATGAGAAAGTAGTGGGAATGTGCTGTTCTATGGATATCAAGTTTCAGACATACAAGATGAAAATTTCTACAGATCTGCTATACAACATTATACATATAGTTAACAATGCTGTACTATTCATTTCTAATTTCGCTAGAGGGTAGATCTTATGTGTTTTTTAACACAATTTTTAAAAAGTCAAAGATTAGTGCAAAAGGCATAACCTCCCTTTATTTGTATTAAGCACAAGGCAGCTGGTAAGGCCATATTAATCACAGACAAACTAGAATTACAAAAATAATTACAAACATAAAAAGGATAATCGCATGATAAAAGGAACAACCCATCAAGAATACTTAATAATGCTAAATGCAAATATATTTAATAAACATTACTTTAAAATACATTACTATTCCCATCTAAAAGAAAGCATTTTCTACCTCTATATTTTTAGTTATGCCTGAGAGTAAAAATCATATAAATGACCCTATAAAGTTATTCTATAATTAAACATTGTTCCAATATTAAATAATAATTAAATATAATTTATCACATTACCATATCCTATTTTAAGGATATAAATTTGTGAATTTTGAAAAATGCATATGATCTGCATTATCATCACAGTATTTAACTTATATTAAGAATACTACTCAGTGATCACTGTTCTGAAAATGTTTTCATAGTCAATGAATGTTTTGCAACTATGTGCATATGTTTATGACTATTACATTAAAATTGATATTTCTTTATGAATTTATTACACATTCAAGGTTATAGGCATATGCAATATAAAACGTAAGTACTCCTTTAGTTTACTTCCTGTTCTGTTCTACAGTTATCATTTGAAAAATATTGAAATGTCTCAAACAGACATATTACACCTTTTTAAGGTAAGTAGTATTGAATTATATATATTCAGATTAAATATTTGATTACTTAATCTACTTTATATACATACATATTGATTAATGCTTAAAGGGATAGTTAGATCTATTTGCTCTAGTTGCAGTAAATATATGTAGTTACTTGAAGAGCTACAATGATTTTCTTATTCTTGTCTTTTTTATGCTCTTGTAGCCTGGAAACTTATTTTCTTCTAATTGTTTGGTATAAAAGAAAACTAAATTTGTTTTAGTTTTTATTTCTGTATTCTAAGGGAGTGCACTGCACTCAAGTATATAATAATATTTAATTTTTTTCCCTTTACTTTGAAAATTACTCTACATTTTGAGAGTCTTTTTCCAGGAGTATTTTATTATTCTTTATATCCTCCAAACCTAGAATTGTTATCAAAATAAACGTGTTAAAGAAATGTTAACTAATAAGTAAGAGTATACTCTGGCCACTTTTTCTTTATATAAATAGGTTTGGCCTCATATTAGAAAACTTCTAAAATTACAATAAATTTACTACTCTTTGATTTAAAAAAATCTAAAAAAGCTGATTTATATCCCAATTCTACAAATACATTTCTAGAGCACATCTAAAGTTTTAAAGCATAAAATGGTAACAACAATGGGTAACTGTCATGTGACACCAAAGTGAAAAGTTATACAAAATAATTTTGGAAATGAGAAACTTATAGGATGGAGAAAGATAAAAAATTATTCTTGGAACTAACGCTAACAAATTTTGATATTAGAGGAAGCTTTTTTATGTTTTTGGAGAAAAGTGATTTTACCAAAATGGAACATGAAAAATGCAGACATTGGAGAAATAATTAACTTTTTGCCACTAGTTTTACATATTGCATATTCACTTGCATAAAAATTATTATTTGTTTCTAAGAAAGATTCATTTCACATAGAGATTCACAAGATTTAACCCTGTGTACTGAAGCTTAGGTGAGGAATAAACTCTCTTAAATAGATTGAGCAGGCTCATTATTATACTGTGTAGTAGCAATTGAGTGGAAAAGATGTCCCATTTGTAGTGAGAGAAGCAAGAATTAAACATGTAAACAGCCTAAATGCAGTTAAACATGAAATGGACAGGAAAAATAATAAATTGTTTAAACATTACTTATTTTCTTCAGCTGCAGAAATTGAGGGTGAGTTTAGTGTATATGCTCCAGTTATATCAATAAAAGCTATGAGAAAAGAAGATAAACTTGATATATGCAGATTTGTGGAAATTACAGATTTTCTTCGACCTTGCACTTCTACAGTTCATTAAGTCTGAATACTGAACAAACCCCTGATTTAAATATAAACATCACTTTTGCATAGTCTTCCTAACTTATATCATGCATCACATTTAAAATGGTTTCAATTTAACTGTAATTGGTTTACTTAAACATAGCTGAGCATATGAGGCTATAAATTCTTTCTCAATTACTTGATGAAACTTCTGTTCTCATTTCCCTGTATCATACAGTTGGATTACAATTAGACAGCTTCTTAAACTTACATGTACAGTACATAATTAAAACATGAACAAGAGAAATTCTCTCTAATCATACCAATTAACTAGATGCTTCGGTTTTATTGTAATTAAAGATAAAAATATCTATAAGTAATGATGTTCATTTTAGTGGAAAATGTAGTCTATAAAATATATGATAAAAATGAACAAAATTTTCCTTGGACTCCATATCAAAGTAAATTTTACATGAGTATTTCTTATGCAAAAGGATATTGAATAAGTTCTCAGAAATACAATTTGCCGATTTTAGAAAACAGACAATTTGAGCTTTCTTTCAAATTTTTCATTTTCCTAAAGTACTAATTTTCCCACCTTTTAAACTAAATCTCACCTTTGCAATATTTAATTTTACCTATGGCAGCTCTGGTTAAAAAAGTATTAATAAGAACTTTGCTGTTTTAAAAATGCATAAATCATATAATAAAAATAAGCAATTACATAAAATGGCAGGTAAAACTGCAAACAGAAGTAATGCATTTCAAAATATAACAATAACAAATACTTAAAATTAGTCATTTTATATGAAAATAAAAGATAAACATTGAAATTTTTGTTCCTAGTTACCAACTCTAAACTTAAAGAAATACTATTTACAGTATATCATCATTTCTTTTTTTTTTTACTTTTTGAAACTTTAATTCATTGATGTTTTAAAAGTCTGTTAATTATATCTGCAAAATAATGCAAAAATAAACATCAAGATTTTGCCATTTAAGAAAATAAACAGAGATTATTTGTACTCTTATAAATATGTGAAAAATAAAAATCTCTCAGGATGGTTGTGCTTAGTTTTAATTTCTGAATTTGCTTCTTCCATATGCTAAATTTAATATCAATTATATTGACATAAATTGCACTGCACATGCCCTAGTTCATCTAGTTCAATACTCTGAGTTACTGCATTATATTTTTTCCCATCATAGAAAATTATGCATTAGTGAATCAAAGCATTTCTTGATGAAGTTCTAATTTACTTTTCTCTTTGGTAATTTTACCCTTGGCTGTAAAAGAAAGAGCAATCTTAAAATGTTATTTTTCAATTATGAATTCATTTTATCAAAATTACAATTCTGGAAATGAGTGTGCTGATATCCCATTTTTATCATTTCCATCACTGGTGTCTCAAATTTTTTGCTAAATGAATAATTTCCCTAATTACATTAATACCCCTAATTTTGCTCTCTGGAATATCAGTTGTTAAATGTCACCAATTCTCATATGCCCTGTATGCAAATTTAAATTGGAATGTGAAAACACATTTGCCAGCCTTTGACAAATATCCAGCATTGTATGAACAATATATGACAAATATCCAGTATTGTAATAGTTTGCCATTTGCTGGTAAAGTTTGTATCCAAGGTGAAGCACTGTCACAACCTCTTTGACCTTCTTGACTTGAGTGGCAGAAGACCAGACCTTAGATGTGATAGTGGAGAGTCTATCAAAAGTAATGCCCATTTTGCTTTCTATTCATAGTTAGTTCTGTTACTGAAAGATGGGGTGAAACATTTTACTCATAAGTGAGGCACACCTGTACTTGTAATCCATCAGATTCCTTAATTATAAATCTTAGGGTAAAATATGGCTGAATAAAATACAGTCATGCTTTCATATAAAATGTGATTGGCTAACTGCACCTCTAAATTGTAATCGAATAATGTTTATAAGAAAGAGTATAAGGTTCAAAAAGCAGAATGCAACACAATTTTCACCTTGGGTTTTCTTTTGTTGAAAGTACTGATAAGAGTTTTATGCATATACTCATAATGGAAATAACCTGGTTTTATAGTGAGCTGGTTAAAAAATTACTGTGCATCCTTATAATTAAATATAGTAAACTTATTTTAAAATACGTGAGTTAAATATAACTATTTTCATATGGAAAAATAATATTATATGACACCATTAATATAAGGAGAAGATAATTTTTAAAGGATGCATACAAGGAACTTACACTGAACCTTTGAGGATAGAGAGTTGGAATTGGTAAGGAAATAACTTTTCTTCTCTACAGGTTATGCATGGTTATTCTACTTTGAATTTCAAAGATGTGCATATATAACTTTTGTTTACTACGAAACTCAGTAAGTTTTATCTGAACATTGTGTTCATAGAAATGCTTATTTTTATCTTTAAAATTGTCTAAACTTAAAACTCAGTATATGCCATAATTTAAATAGTACATAATTTCCACAACATTATCTCATTTCTATTTGTCAGAAAAAACCTAGCATTTTATACTGTAACACTGTCACCAGCCAAATGACCAACAGAGAAGACGAAATATCTACCTTTCAATTAATATATTGCTGTTAAACATGCTAATTTAACTTCAGTTTACTGAAGTTGACTTTTGTTATAAGAAGGTCTGCTTCTAGAAAAAATGTTATAATGAGACATTTATTGTAAAAGCTCATGTATGTGTATATATATAAATATATATACACACACACACATATTTTACCTTATTTTATTTCTATATGTATATAGAGAATATGTATTTTTATTTTTAAATATGTATATATATTTCTATATCCATATATATAAATAAATATAAATATAATATCTATATGTATATAAAGAAATGATATTAGGTAAATCTTAGTGGAACTGTAGATGTTTTCCCCTCTTTATATAGTTTCCCCTCATGTATATAGTTTTCTCTATATACATGAAATGAAATGAGGCTTTTTTATATGAAAATAAAACATTACAGATACTATTATATAAAAAGGAATTTGGAAATATTTAAAATGATATATTGATTTCATTAGTAGCATCTTTAAAAATGGAAGAATATTTAGAGCAAAACTTAAAATTTAAAATAGTATTATTTAAATTTTGATAATTTTTAATTGTCACATAATTTTTGCACATATTTATGGGGTACAGTGTGAATGGAATACTAGTCAACCATAAAAAATGATGAAAATCTCTCATTGACAGGAATAAGCCTGCAGGATATTATATTAAGTTAAAGAAGCCAGGCAGAGAAAGATAAATACTGCATGTTGTCATGCATATGTGGAAGCTAAAAAGATGTCACAGTAATAGAGAAAATAGTATTTACTAGAGGCTGAGAAGGTAAAAAGGGAGGTATTGGTTAACAGATAATAGAGATATTCCTTAACAGGTACAAAATTATAGGTCGATAAAAGAGTGACTGTAGTTAAGAATTTATTGTAGATTTTATTGTAGATTTTCAAATAGCTGAGAGAGAAGATTTTGAATGTTCCCAGCACAAATAAATTATAAATGATTGAGGTGATAAATTTTCTAGTTACCCTGATTTGAGCATTACACATTGTACATATGTATCAAATTATCACATAAAATAATAATTTTTAATGATGGAATTTTGGTTACCTTGACACATCCTATGTTCAAAATCCCTCATATCAGAAAAAGTAGACCTGAGCTCCTGTGAGAGTTTCCAGTGAAATGTCCTTGGTATAATGGTTTAATTTCAATATAAAGTATTTTTTATTACTTCTATAAATCAACAAACTCTAATTGTTAAGCCAATTCCAAACATAACTTTTTTTCTTTTTCTTTCTTCTTTACTTATTTCTTTCTCTCCTCTGTTTCTTTCTGACGGACTCTTGCTCTGTTGCCCAGGCTGGAGTGCAGTCGTGGGATCTTGGCTCACTGCCACCTCTGCCTCCCAGATTCAAGTGATTCTCCCACCTCAGCCTCCCCACTAGCTGGGACTACAGGTGTCCACCATCATGCCCAGCTAATTTTTCTGTATTTTTAGTAGAGACAGGGTTTCACCAAGTTGGCCAGGCTCATCTCAAACTCTTGACGGTAATCCACCTGCCTTGTCTCCCCAAAGTGCTGGGATTATAGGCATGAGCCACTGCGCACAGCTGCAAACGTAACTGAATCGCTGAGCATTGTTGCATTGTTTTAGGATGGTCATGGTTATTACATGGCTGTTTTGGCTTCTTTTATGACTGACTAGTCACAGAATAAACTCTATTCTGTAAAAGATAAACTTCTTCTCAGCATGTGTTCCATAAATGGTTTCTTTACAGATTAACGAATACTGAGAAACCTCTAAATGCCATTTGCTTTTGCATATATTCTGACAGTGCCACAATATATACTCCATGCTAAATTACAATAATAAATGTCGTTGGGAATTTCCTTCCAATGTTTAAGAATTTTTAAATAAACATTCTATTTTTGATAATGATGGAAGATAATATGCAGTGTTTTCTTATTAATATATGAATTTAAATAAAATAATATTAGTAATTACAGACTATAAAAAAGTAGAGACACAGAAATATTTTACATCTTTTAAGTAACTTCATTTCTAAGCACGGAAATTTAATGACAGTAAGTATGCAGCTGCTGCTGCTGAATGGAATTTAGAAATAATTAATTCAATTAAATTTTTTATGCATATAAAATCCTTGAGAAGAATCAATAAAGAACATGTATACAACTGATTATAAAATTAATGAAAAAAAATTGAGCCCAGGAAACTATGGTATGCAATCTGCTAGTTAAAATGTTTCTCTTAGCTCTTAGACTTGATAGCAGGCAAATAGCAACCAGAGACAAGGAAGATCATCTCCAATTTCATATAATCCAAGAGAGAACACATTTGTATTGAATATAGGCATCTAATGTAGGAGAGATTAGAAATAAGAGTGTGTGGCAACACTGCTCATTGTTTTTACATAATGCACCAAAATGTTATTTGTTTTTTAAAGGTTCTTACATTTGATAGGTAAAATATGTATACACTGATTTTCCCTGACATTATTCTATCTTCTACTTCAGGATAAATTGAGGGAATAAAAAGAAAATACAATCTCCTGTAATTCAATAAGAATATCAGTAATAATAATAATATTTAAAATTAAGTATTTCAATCTCTTTATAAATCTAGGAGTCAATCTTAGATTCAATCCAGGATCTCTTCCAAGTGCTGAGCATGTATTAAATACACAACTTTAACAAGCTCAAGGTGATTCTAGGAATTGTCATCATTTTTATTACTCCCCTCTTATACTTTAGTTTCATTACGTTAAAAAAATTAAATATGAAGACACTAAGCCTTAAGGAGTTAAAATGTTTTCAAAAAGAACCATAAGTTACAATAATAATTTGTATAAAGTCAGTGTTTACCAGATTTCTGTAAAGCACAACTGTTTGGTTTTTGACTTGGATGATTGTATTTTGGTGTTATTTATGAAGTCAAAGCAATAGGGAAGAAGCAGGTAATGGGGCTACAGAGGATAAACAGTATTTTATGTATTTGCATGTGACATCCAATAACAGGTGACCACTATGGAGGGAGATGGAAGATTGGAGGCTCAGAGTGAGATAATGAATAGCCTAAGGAGTTATAAACAAATATGCGATAAGTGAAGATACACAACTGCATTCTATTGGCAGAAAGATAAATCTAAAAAACAACTGAGATAACTGAGTAATAGTGATATTTAAAAATAACTTGAGATAACTGAGTGACAGTGATATTTAAGAGGTAGGGAGAGGGAGCAATTTCAGAGATAAAACATGCAAGAAATATAAAATAAGAAAACAGTTTAAATCTAAGGAATATTTTTTTCTCAAGATCAGCTTGGTAAACTGTAGCAAATGCTGATCAGAGGTCAAAATAAGAAATATTAAATATTATGTGTATTTTTTCTTTTTTCTAATTTTTCTTTTATCACTATTATTTTTAATTGACATAATTGCAATTAATTGTGTATTGCGATATTTTGACATATGCACACAATATGCAATGATTGAATCAGAGTAATCAGCATATCTATCATTTCCAACATTTATTGTCTCTTTCTATTGGGAACATTCAAAACCCACTCTTCTAGCATTTAAGAATATACAATAAATTGATATTTATAGTCACCCAGTGCTACAGGACAAAATAATTTTTTTCCATCTATCTAGCTATATATTTTTGTATCTATTAACCAAAATTTGGCTAACCATCCTCCCTAACCCTTCCTGACATCTAGAAACTATTATTCTTTTGTACTTTCACACAGTCAACTATTTTAGTTTCTACATATTAGTTAGAACATTTGGTATTTATCTTTACGTGACTGGGTTATTTCACTTAACAGTGTTTTCCAAACTCATCCATGTTGCCGCAAATGACAGAATTTTGTGTTTTCAAATAGATAAATAGTATTTCATTATGCATATGTATCATATTTTCTTTATTCATCTACCAGTGAACACAGGCTGATTCCATATCTTGCCTATTCTGAAGAGTGCTGCAATAAACATGGGAGCATAGATATGTCTTCAACATCCTAAATTTCTTTCCATTGTATATATACCCAGAAGTGTGAGATGGCTGTTATATATTCAGGTTTATGATGAATCCCTATACTATTTTTCATAGTGATTGTACTAATGTACATTTCTGCTAATGGTGCATGAGTTTCCCTTCCTCTACATCCTTGCAAACATTTATTATTTTTTATCTTTCTGAGAATAGTCATTCTAACAGGTGTGAGATCATACCTCATTTGGAATATTTTCATACACTATTGGCCATTTAATGTCTTCTTCTGGGAACTGTCTATTCAGCTCATTTGTCCATTTTATAATTTGATTTTTTTTCTTGCTGTCGTATTGTGTGTTTCATGTATATTTCACTTATCTAGATATCAATCCCTTGTTAGGTGAATATTTGGCAAATAATTTCCACCATTTTGCAGGTTGTCTCTTCACTCTGTTGATTGTTTCCTTTCACATGCAAAAAATTTTTACTTTCATCTAAACCCATTTGCCTATTTTTGCCTTTGTTGTCTGTGC
This sequence comes from Alouatta palliata, assembly GCA_004027835.1. NCBI lineage: Eukaryota > Metazoa > Chordata > Mammalia > Primates > Atelidae > Alouatta > Alouatta palliata. Next base: position 9,291 of record PVKV010036718.1, read on the forward strand.
TTTTCAGGTGTCCTCCATAAAATCTTTCCCCAGATCCAATGTTCTAAAATTTTTTTTCTGTTTTTTTTTTCTACTAGTTTTATAGTTTCAGGGTCTTATATTTAAATACTTAATCTACTTTCAGTTGATTATTGTATGTGGTAGGAGGTAAGAAACAAGTTTTATTTTTCTGTTTATAGGTATCTAGTTTTCTCAGCACCATAAACTGAAAAAACTGTTCTTTTACCTGTGAATGTTCTTGAAGTCATAGTCAAAAATCAATTGACTGTAAATACACAAATTTGTCTCTGTGTTGTCCATCTGTTCCAGTGGTTTATGGATCTGTTTTCATGTAAATACCATACTATTTGGGTTATTATAGCTTTGTAGTACATTTTGAAGTGTGACAATATGATTCCTCTAGCTCTGCTCATTATGCTCAGTATTTCTCTGGCTATTGCAGGTCTTCTTCGGTTCCGTACATATTTTAGAATTTTTTTTTTCTATTTCTATGAAGAATATGTTATGTTGATAAATATTTAATTGAATCTATAGATTACTTTTGGTGGTATGGTCATTTTCACCACTTTATTTCTTTTTCTGCTTAGTTGTTATTGATGTATAGAACTACTACTGATTTTTTAATGTTATTATTGTGTTCTTCAACTTTACTAAAATTGTTTATCAGTTTTGAAACTTTTTATGGAACTTTCAGTTTCCTATATGTAAAGATGTGTCACATACATACAGTGACAATTTGACTGCTTCCCTTCCCATTTGAATGCCTTTTATTTCTTTCTTCTGCCTTACTGCTCTATCTAGGACTTCCAGTACTATACTGAATAACAATGGTAAAAGTGGACATATTTGATATTAGTACTTCTTTAATGTTAGAAGAATTCACTATTGAAGCCACCAGGTCCTGGACTTTCTTTAAGGATACTTTTAATTACAGAGTCAATATCAATGTCAAGGAATTTGGGGTGCTTCTATTCTCATTTTTGTCTACTACGGGAAGACTTAATCAAGGGAATTCCTCTTGGTGTCAGATCTGGCATGGCTGATAAGCAGCTGCAGTGGAGTTGGGTTTCCTAAGGCTGCTACTGGGCTGGAGTTCTAGTCTTAGAGTCTCATGAACCTTTTTGGCATGTCGGTTTTGGGGTATAAGTTCACTCTGTGTGGCAGGGTTAGATGTAGGCTGCCCACAAAGCCAATATCTGTGACGCTGAAGCACTCTGAATCAACCCTAGCAGCTTCATTAAGGGGTCCAGCTTGTAGCTTTGGTTCTTCCCTTAGAGGCAGGGCACACAGCATATAAGCACACAGCTCTGGACCAACTCTGGGGAAGAAGGGGTGCTGTGCAGGTTTTAAAACAGGGAGCAGGGTATGATTGTAGTTCAGGAAACTGAGACAATAGGGTTCCGTGGCAACTCCAATCTCAGGTTTTGAGGCACCCTGTTGTAGTGAACCTAGACCCTGTTACAGTGGGATTTGGCAATACCCCAGACTCTGAGGCCAGATGCACTGACAGCAAGCACCTTCAAATGGCAAAGCACCATTGTTGTTTGAGTCCTGAGGTATGGGGAAAAGCAGCAAAGGAGAAAGGACTTACAGAGTGCCTACATAAATTGATTATGAGTAACATATAAATAAGGAACAACAAACTGCAGAAGGTCACAGGAAGCCTCTGAGGAGGAAGCCCTCTCCATGCCTTATGTTCCAGTGCAGGGTTACCTACGCTCTGTTACCATAAATATTGTGCTTAAGGACGTAAAACCCCTTCTTGCACTACGAGGTAGCCAGTCTTGTAGGCTCCTTGTAAGATCTGCGTTCCACCAACTGCACATAGATAATAAGCTAAAGATAACCACATGTTCTTGTTTTGTGAAACTCTGAAAAACAGTGAATCTTCCACTGTTATCAGTCTTTAGAGTGACACACCAGTTTCAGCTCACTGATTCCCATCACCCTCTCCATACCATCGTTCCACCACTACCCTACAGATCAAAGTAATTGTAACCAATAAACAGTGTGGATGATCAGAGCTTGGGGCCTTCACTGTCTCCTCCAGTAATGAGTGATGGCCTCCTGGTTAATCTGTTTTTTTAATCTGTTAATCTGTTTTTTTTTTTTTTCTCATTTCTTTGTCACCACTGAACATGGGGTACCCACGAGTGATGCAAGGCTGGTTCCTTACACTGAAGGAGCAGGGAACAGCACATAGATTATTCTTACCATCCCTCCACCCTTTCACTCCTCCTCCAATATCCCAGTGCAGCACAGTGGTCTGTGCAGGAAGGAGGAATCCACAGATGGAGAATAAAGTGTTGGCTCCTTCTTTGTGAGGAGCACAGCTATATAGATTCTAGACAGCTTTTGTACCTGGATTTAGTGCCTGTTAGGAACACAGGGGAATCCCATGTTGAGATCTACAGTTGTATAGGGTATTGACGGAGGATAGTGGGACCCTGTTGCTTATCATTTTACTATAGGGAGATATTTCTCCTGGTTCCCAGCTAATCACATTTGGAAGATGGAGTGTTGGATCATAGATGGGAAACGGAGTGTTAGAAGATCAGCAGTTTTTTTCATTATGTGGCTATTCTGAGTTTCAGGACTCACCAGGGTGTTTTATAATTTCTCTGATGAACTCCGGCATTCACCATCAGTCATTTTTATTAAGATGTAGTTGTTTATTTATTGTTTTGGTTATCTTTGTGAAGGAGACTAGTGCTAGGGATTTCTAGTCAGTTGTCTTGCTGATATCACTCACTATTACATGTATCAAACAATGAACATACAGTTGATTTCACAAAAAAAAGTTATACACTTTTTAAGCATTAAAATGCAACGGCATTACAGTTTTTCTGTTATCTAATGGTGTCTAATGAAAGAGGAACTGGAAAAATTTTCACCTAATTAGAATACATATTTTGAAAGGACTTACCTAAAAATAATAAACATATAGTTATAGAAAGAAAATTGACTTGAAGGAAATATTAAATAGCTAGGAAGTCATATTTCAGAATAGGCAACATTAAAATATGAGAGACAAAGAACCTTAATTAACAAAAGTAATTAGATTGAGGTTTCAAATAAAAATGAAAATAAAATAAAAAGGCACTACTGTAGATATAAAATTGCATATTGAGTTACTTTTTCTACAGGCAACTCTATGAGACATGTTCCAGGATGAGTAGCATTAAAATATCTCCAGGTGATTGTTAAAAAACTTTGTAAACAGGTTCTGATCCCATAACAATATACAAATATATAGCAAATTATATGACCAGCATTGTGCTGGTCATATACTTTTTGCTGTTACATCTTGAAGCTATAATCTATTTTTCAAGCACATTTTGCCATGGTAACATATCAAATGGGAAAAGTATTTGATAATATATTAATTATTTTAAATAAAAACAAAACACTGGCAGTATTTTTACCAAAGCATCAAATAAATAGAATAATTTAACAATTTGGATTTCTAAGTTTTGCCTTATTTGCATGGCAAAGGTAGAGAAGATAGATAGCTAAAAAGATTAAATTATTTCTTTACATTGAAATATACAACTAGAATGTATAAACAACTTTGAAGCAACATTTTAAAACACTGATTGATGAGTCCACCAAGAGAATCCAGTTATAGCATCTATAAACCTAATTTGTCTACAGAGGATTTGCTTCAGTGCAAATCTATTGTGGGAAATGTAAATCAATATAATGTTTTGGTAATCAGCTATATTTGACAGTAAACAATTTACAAAATGCCAAAATCTACTCTGTAAAATTGGTAATGATAGGTTTATTTAAAGATGTTATATAGAGCTATGTATAATAGATTGAGTAAAAAAAATAACTTTCTTTTCAAGTAAAAGTGTTATAAATTACTTAAACTTTATATATTATAAAGAAGTTCTCTATTTTAAAATATTTAAACATAATAAATTTCAATATATGCAGATAAGTTGTTTAAAATTGCTCAAGGATAAAATAAAGGAAATTAACAATAAAATAATGGAGAAATAATTTTAAAATCTTTAATTTTAACTTTATTGTTTTCAGCGTCAAGTAGCAGAATTCTCAGACCAATTAGTTACATAGAAGCAATAAAAGAGAAAAAGATCTTTACATTTTTGCATATGCAATGTATCCACTATGCAAATTCTCAACTCCAGATTACTGTAACTTCCAGTTTGAATTTATCTCAATTCCCAAAAGTGAACACTCTCATGTCTGTTTTCAGGACATAATTACTCTAGACTTGGATAGTACAGCAAATATTTATTTATCATATCCAAAATGCAAGACATTTCATTTGTAATCCTACCCTCAATATCTTGACTTTCACTTCGTTAAGAATGGAAAAAAAAAGGTTTCAACTCTATTTTTTGTTTAACTCTTCTATTCCTTTTCCCTCTCTTATCTACAATATCCACTAATGATCATCGTAGCCATATTGTTTTCTGGTATTCATACAACCATGTAGCTGAAACATTTGTTTTTAACCTTTCTGTGTGAATGCACAGGTTTGCAATTTGAAATATTTAATTTGCTAAATTTTTGTTCAAACATATCTCCCTAAGAGAAGGGATGTAGCAGCCTAAGTCTTATAGGTAGGAGATACATAAGTATAGCAAACTATGTAAGTGTGCTACTCATATCCCCTTTCATGTGTATGAGGACAAATGTCAGATGATAGCATCTGCATGATTCTTTTCTCGATGTTTCTCTGGCTGCCAAAGTCCACCATGCTTGCTTGACAGGTAGCCTAAAGAGCACAGAATTAATGATCCTTATTTCCCAATGACTGACAGAAACGGAGAAATAAATATACCAGCTTCTGCATCACTCAGGTGAGGTAATGGTAGGCCACATTTATGCATATTATTGTGAATTATCCAGTGTGATTAAGTTCTAATTGCTCATGAGATAACTTGCTGTATTGGCTTTTTCCCTTGCTTCCTTGTCTTTCCACTTCCTTATAGTCATTTCTTGGAAAAACCTTTATGATAAATGAAAGAATCCTCAGCTGAGAATCTGTTTCCGGAGAACCTTAAAGAGATGTTTGCAGACCGAATTCATTTTTCTCATGGATAAGATGAAAAACAATAGATATTGTCTCAAATAAAAAATATAATTCAGGGCAAAATAAGAATTTGTTTAAATAAATTGAAAAAATGCCCAGCAGAGGATCCTCTATGAAAAGAATTTGAATTACAACATCTAATAGTGAGCAAAATATTGTAAATATGAGGGAGCGGCTGATGCAGGAGATATACTCCTTTTAATCTGCAGCTACCTATCCCATTGGAATGTTTGGAAAATTTCATGTAACTTGCTACATTTCCATATAAAATATCTTCCTTATGTCTCTTTGTTCGGATGCCTTGGGGTTTTCTCCAAAGATTTACGAATTCATTTTCTCACACTCAGTGACAAACTGAATGTACAATAGAGTTAACGCCCTTGGGAATTCTCTCAATTAAAGAGTGTCAGTTTTCAGTGGACAAATTATTCAATCCTCTAATCACTGGGGGAATAATACTAGAGGGCTCCTTAGTGGGTTAACAGCAGGACTGGACCCCTGTGGCCCACAATTGTTAGCTAGCCTATTAATCCTTTCTCTTTTTACATCTTACCTTCCCATTTCCTTACTCATGCTTCCTGGAATTACCACTCAGATAAACTACCGGAGCACACAACATTGATGTAATTTGCTCTAATTTGAAGAATGCTTTAATTTAAAGTAAGCAAAAATTAAAACAATGGAAAGACTCCCCTGCTCATGCCATCCTCCCCAAAACATTGCTTATAAAGACTGCCTATAAAGAGTGATACTAAAATGTCTAAACACGGTAGAAATGGGCTAGAAAAATAGTGGAAATCAATACCATGTGAGTTGGAAATTGAGTAAAGAAACTTTAAAAAATGTAATGGTCCTTTACATTCCTTGTTAGTTGTATTCCTAAGTATTTGATTCTCTTGTAGCAATTGTGAATGGCAGTTGGTTCTTGATTTGGCTCTCTTTAAGTCTGTTATTGGTGTATAGGAATGCTTGTGATTTTTGCACATTGATTTTGTATCCTGAGACTTTGCTGAAGTTGCTTATCAGATTCAGGAGATTTTGGGCTGAGACGATGGGGTCTTCTAGATATACAATCATGTCGTCTGCAAATAGAGA